>JABSTT010005233.1:0-18106 GCA_013339685.2 Hyalomma asiaticum
CACTTTGGCCTCATGCTACCAACAATGGAGTTCGCTCGCCAAAGCCGTCACTTGTATGGGGTATGCCCATGCAAGCGTCAGCTTGCACGAAGGCGACATACGCCGGGTCGCTCGTCGGTATGGCGTGAATCTACACTCATATGGGATTTGGCCTTAAATTTAACACGAACAGTCGCGTGGCACCGTCACTAGCTCAGGCGGTGTTACTTCTCTGTTTGTTGGAGTGCAACAGAGGAAGTGCTTTACCTGTTGCGCTTTTGTTTAAAGTAGCGAACGGAAAGGAAAACCGCTAAAGGCCGGTCGCGGAAAAGGCGCTGTATGCGTGCCGGAAAACAATTCCCGCTCACTCTCTATATTTCGGGCTTGAGTCGGGCTTTGCTCCGGGCCCGAGCCCGGCCCGATAAAACTCCAAGTAGCCTGCGCCCGGCCCGAGCCCGGCTCGCGGGCCGGGTCAGCCTCGGGCTTTCGGGCTACCCGGGACCCGTGCACACCTCTAGACTAAATCTTCTTAGGCGTGCCGTTTCTGCAACATCGTTAACGTCTCGGATATCCGTCTCGAAGACGTCATAGATATTTTGTGTACTAGCTAGTGTGCAGCAGTTGTTTCATCGTGAAATGCTCGTGATCGCGGGACAATGACAACCCAGGGGTTACCGGCACAATGGGAGACTTCCGAAATAGCGATCCCCAATGGAGTTTAAGGCGCGCATGCTGTCGTCTCAAGCAGTTCTTCGGTGGATAACATCTAGTGAGCTGGTCCATGACAGTGCCCCCGCACATATGGGCCTGTTATAGGGAGCCGAGGTCTCATGAATGGATATCGACTGAGCTTTCCAGGCACGGAGCATCTAGATTCATATATTGAATTGTCAGGAACGCCAGTGTAAGAGAAACTGATATAGTGCAGCCATTTACTACCATTTGGATGCTCATTATTCCTGTCCTTGTGAGAAATACCTCTTCAACTGTGACGTGTTCTTAGCTCCTTCCGTGACTTAACGCTTTCCTCTTATCTTTGCAGGTAACGCAAGATGTCCTAATCTTGCTGTGGCACATATAAATCTTCCTGAATTTCAAGAAGCCTGTAACAGATAGCCCTTGTGTTATCCAGACATCCCAGTGGCCTAGTCAGGTGACCCATAACGTCGCCTTTCGTCTGCTGCAATACGACAATCACGTACTGTCAACAAACAATAAATGAATAAATAAAAATAAATCGTCATGTTTGTTGGCATGAGGATTTCACCCGACGTTGGAGCTTTTCCCAATGATACGTCAAACGGTGAGGATTTGCGCTCACGGACACACTACCTTGAATGACGAGGACATCAACAGTACCTGTGGGGATTTGAGCAATTGTCTCCAGAAGACTCGAGTCGTGATGTCCACAGGGTGCTCGATGTATCTGCCGCCGTCAGTACCCAAGACAACGAGCTCTTGTGGGATGTGGTGCGTATATGACACGAGTACGGCCACCACCGTGGGTTCGGGCTTGCCGAGCCACAGAGCCGAGTAGGCCGTCGCCTATCTCGAATTCCACTGCACACCTGCGTTCGGACGGCAGGTGCGTGGAACGGAGCGTGGCAGTGACACAGTACTGGTCTGAGATCAAGGGCAACACTTTATTGCACTACGGCGACACAGCATACACTGCACACCGGGAGAAGCAAAGGCTTCGCCACGCCACGGGCGAAAATACAGACAAAGGGCGCCGCAAGTTCGGGACCACGGGTAATGGCTCGCGGAGACACACGGTGAATTGAAAAGTGCTCCCTAGGCACTATTGTGCGCACTCGCGTGATCGCAACCCAATGGGCCCGATCGTCCGAGCACGGGTAGTGCGGCTCGGCGTAGTGAGACCACTCATGGACACGGGCACAAATCTACAGCGTAGCGTTCGGAAGGGCAAATAAGGATAGGCGTTCGGCATTGGCGCACAGGCACCGCGGCGGAATCTGTCCGAACGAGCTCAAAGAAAGCAGCTGACGGACGAAGAATGGAGAGCATGGTTACCCTTCGGTTGCCAGAGAGAGAGCTCTCCCGTTTCTTCCCCGCGTCGCGTGAGACGACACGTGGAGCCACCATCGTGATCCGGTGAGGCTGCACGCGCGGCGAGTGGATAGAATGGGGAAGAACCGGTTGAGCGCGGGAAAGGTAGAAAGAGGCGAATGCCCATGCAATGGCCACGGGCATGTATGCCGCGATCCCCACACGCTGTGCCCGTGTACGCTATTACTTCCCTCGGTACACATGAAACACGCACCTATAATACGTTTGAGGGCCACTGCGAAGGAATTTCGTCTAGCAAGAAATACGCAGTATTCGCTCACGAACTGGACTGTTTAGCCTTCCGGTCGATGGTCCGAGGTCGAAGTCGCTGATCAAAAGGTAGAAGTGCTTATCGGTTATCGAGAAACGGGAAGCACTGGCTCCTTTGAAACTATGAATAATGGAGGTCGCTGTTCGTAACGTTGGCAGGAGCGACAGTTTTGCAGAACCCAATAAAAAACTCCTCCCTTCCATGTATATCTAAATCCATCACTCCTCTTGTTGACGTTTCTCCCTAATGAGAGATCCGAAGCCTTCGAATCCTTTCATTCCATCACTCGTCCTCTTCCTCCTTCTCGGTGCCTACGCTTGTCCTGCTGTTGCTGCCTACCGGTAAAGATCATCAGCATGCTCCCAAGAGACCAAGGTGATTACTGGCCAGCCGGTTCGTGGCAGCAATCTTGCAGACATTCGATAAGTTACCAAAAGATAACGTCGGTCACGTCACAAGATGCGAACGCACGCTTCCTTGCAAACAGCAGCTGTGTGACGCGTGCAGAGTGGCCTGCAGTAATCCAAAGAACAAAAGACAGAAAACGCACTTGCTTCGGCGATTAGATCTCGTGGTAATGGAGCAAACACGCCCGTCTCGGCAGCCAGATTATGGCGTTGGCAAAAGCAGATCCTTAGCACATATTTGATTCTGCCATCAATTCTCAACCCGAAACCTCTCTCGAAGCTCGCACAGCGTGGCCTCGACTTGGCCACGGAGTGCGCGTTCATGTGCAGCTAAAGCGATGAGATTCGTGAGTGTGTGCATTGCGTGTAACAGCACAGGGTGCTCCACGTCCCAAAAAGGCGGCGAGTTTCTGCAGAAGACCGTCCCCGCGAACTAGATCACCTGTGTCAGCGAAAGGATGTAGTCGAAGAAGAGGACTTGTAGCTCGCAGGTCCTTCCCTGCACTTAATCATTCCACGTCCTCGGGCGACATCTCTTCCTGGATGCTTCCCAAGCAGTAGTGTTCTGCCTTTAAAGCTTTGATGTGATTAACCCTTTCAGGCCTTACTACGAGTGGCGTTCCTCATGAGCTCTCGTCACATTTTGTTTACGACGAGGTTTAGTTGTGGTGGATCTTCAGGAATGTCCTGAGGTGTTGTTGTCTAGCCCTCTTAAATTTTTACTTAAAAGGAAAGATGGCAGCACGGGTTACTTCGTGTGCATTTTGTTCAATGCGATTTTTAGAGTAGATGATTAAATGAGAGCGCTGCGTTTCCTGCAGGTTATGATTAAGCATGGCACATCCGTGTAGCGTTCTCGTCAGCGAAATCTATTGATTTCAGGCAATGAATGTTGAGTGATGAGGACACATATTTCCTCAAGTGAAGGAGACAGTGATAACTTCTTTCTAGACATCTACTCTAAAACGGTAGAAAACAGTGAATACGATGCCCAGCTCTCGCGGATGGTGTACCCCGGATGGATCCTACCATTTCAGCGATTCCTTGAGGGTTATAGTTCAAGGAATTCATGAAATCATTGGTGAAATCATTGGAGTGACGATGACAGCAAACTGTACCCATCAGCCACTTGGGCTTTCTGAGGCTTATGTCGATGATGAACTGCTCGGTATTATCGTAGTGGAAACCAGCCGATAAGCCTGTCAGCCATTGAATTCCTGTAATATGGGCGAATGTTCTCGCTTGCGAAGATCGTTCCTATTTACGCGTCACTTTCCATCAGAGATTTTACTAACAGAGAAAAAGCAAGAACACACACGACGCTTTGTTGTCTGCTAAATAAAGCGACATGGGAATTGCAGAAACATTCACAAAGAAACCACGATCTCGTGCAGGTGGAACGCCAAGGGACTTTGTGGAGTGAGATGCTTTGAATGCTACCACACGGGTGGGAACCTTACCGTGAACTGCAAAATAATAGCGCATTTGTACATGGCGAAATGACATTTGTTCAATACTTTATGGAGTTCAAGAAATTTACTTCACATCTCAAATCCCCGGAATGGAGTATTATATAATGAATTGAGGAATGACGAATACAACATTATGATGTGCCGGAAAAAGGTTTTTGATAATGAACATGTTAATGAAATATTTGAAGTGATGAAAATTCGCAATTTCGGACGATATGTTATACTTATTAGGTCCTTAATGGATTAATGGGCCAGCAGTTGAAGGTTGCTTCTTTGGCGGATTTTTAGCAAATCGGTAGGCCCCAGGGTTAACACTTCACAGGGCTTTGTAATGGTGAAGGGCGTTGTACTGTTCACCGTTGGTGTGGTTTTCTAAACAAAAAATGCCGGAGGACACATTGATGGCTCGTTTCGTGCCTTAAGGAAGTCTTCAATATTTTCTGGTAATGCAGTATACTCAGCTGCAAATGGTGGACATAGTCATTAAGTCAGGTTGGACCGTACCACCACGAGCGTCGACGTGAACATACGAGGGTACAAAGCATGTATAAAAAGTGAACCGGGTTGTCCTTTCAACCACACTGATATTTCGGCGATGTCTGTCCATGAATCTCGGCGGCTCGCTGATGTACAGATAACTATCTCTTTCAGCGTATTTTGAACCTAGTGCAGTGGGACGATGGAGTCTGCCCAGAACTGAACTGGAACAGAGTTGAGCAATCATAATGTATTGATGTAGGTGCTTGCATGATTTTGCAACGACAACGCCGAAAAGAAGCTCGACACGGGGAAGGGATAGTTATGATAGTGGTGTGACATACCCCTTAAATAGAAGATGTTATTTATTGTAGGTTACATTAGTTACGCGCGCACGCAAAAAATTGGCCTTTGGGCGGAGGCAAGCACTGTTCAAGGCCACGCGGCTCCAGAGTAGTCAATTCTGTACGCGCGCATTTCAAGCTAGCCTGTTGCTCTTGCAGAAGGGCTTCGTCAAAAGCGCATTCTCTTTTCCAAATGTCTTCCGAAATGTGCTTTGCTCTGATCGTGAATGGGGCTAGATACCTCAAAACTTCGCGCACTCTTAGTACTGTCCGGAGCAATGTGCACGTTAAAGTTGTGTTCTCAGCTAGTCAGACGCTTCGCGTAGAGAAAGGATGATCTGGTCATCTTCAGGTTCCCAAGGAACGCGTAGAACCTGGGTTAGAGGGATGTGTCTGTCCTCTTTCTTGATAGCAACATTGCCGCACAGGAAGCGTTTCCACAAAAATCTGAATTAGCGGCCCCCTTGCGTAGTTTCATGCTAGGTTCAAAAATTTTTTAGGTGTTTCATTGGACACTGTGTTACATTTGTCTGCACTCGAAAGCCCTAAACTGATGTCATCGCCGGAAAAGGCCCTTTTCAGCAAAGCTACTGCCTCCGGATGCTACTCTCGACAGGCTGCTAGGAGATTTTGGACGGTTGCTGCTAGGAACAAAGGCTTGGAGGAGGCTACGAATGGGACCCGAGTTACCCTCCATGCCACTACCGACATCCGAGAGGAATCGGTCAATTCAAAGGAAACGCATCAGGTTGCGGTCTTCTCGACAAATGAGAATTTGACAACCTGTCATTTCCATATCCGTAAGTAGCTCCCACTGGGTGACATCGGAAAGCGAGTGGCACCTGGGCAACATCAATGCGAGTTTTTTACCCTTTAGTAGAGCATTGTTCGACAAGGGATAACCAATTGCCACGACGAAGCACCAAAGATAACACGATGTAATACACATTACACCTTGGCACTATTTCCTTCTCAATTCGATCTGTGCGATCTTCGTTAAAATACGCGCGAAATGCCGCGTCATGCTGCTTCAGGGGTTCGGGAAGGCTGCTTTAACCTCTTCAGATGGGTATGCAGTCGGTACTCGGCTAATATTCCGCATATTTATTTTTTCCTTACATTCCCCTTAGCCATAATGTAATGATAACAGAAACAGACTAATAAGTTAGGTCTGTGGAATAAATATTGACACGAACGTTGGTTCGGTCCGTGGATTCTGTGTTCTAGGTCGGGCGGTCGACCAGGCCTGAGGCTTGTTCTTCGGAGGTGGCGAAGAAGGCTTAAATGTAGACCTGTGCAGGTCCACATCAAGCGCCTCATTGTCAAATGGTGGATTGCGGCTTCAAAAAAATCACAGCATATCCACGGGGTGAATGATGAGGAGTGGGCGAAGCTCGGGAGGGAATCATCGGTATACCGTGAATCTTCCGTGTAATTCGCGCAGTCGATCATCATATAAAGACGTGAGAAACGCTGTATTCGAACGCTGGGATCTCGCGTTTAAGGGGACGCTAGCACAAACGCGTTAGAAACGTGCAGTACACTCTAGTAAGGGGGAGAGGCCACAGCGTCTTATGCAGGCGCTTACACAGGCCGGAACGCGCACCGCGTTTGCCGACGCCGTCACATGACTGCTGAAAGAGTATAAGGCGGAGAGGCCACAGCGTCTTACACCAGCTTCTTACACGCGCCATAACGCGCTAGCACAAACGCATCATCATCATCATCTTTAGAAACGGGCAGTCTTTCGTTAATATTGGGTATTTAGTGTCATGGTGGTGCATGTTTCCATGTGCGCTTCGTGGCGTAGTGCATGGCTTCAGGAAAGAGGTAACTGATGATGATGATTATAATAATGATGATGATGATGATGATGCGTTTGTCCAGGTAGCAGCCTGGACATACATACCCGCTTTCTGTGCCGCATACCGGCCTTTATGCAATAGTGGGCTGAGGTGACGAACGACCTACGGTACAGGTGACGAACGACCCACACCTTAAGGAGCTTCGCCCCTAAAAATGTCCTCCTTATCGTAACCACCTCTCCGTGGGATATATCACCAGGGAGGTTTGATTGACCCAAATGAAGGTATAAGGGCTGGTGTGGTACGCCGGAGGTTTTCTTTTTTCTGGAGTAGCTGTCCGTAGACATTTTCAAAAGATGCGGAAGGTGTTGTAGTACCACTTCCAGGTCCGTTGTCACATAAGATTTCAAAATATCTGGATAAAGCCGCCCGAGGCACCAATTGAACGTGTCTCCGGATGGTTGCAGAGGCGGCCAAGCAGTGAATGATATTGGAGAGCATTGTAGACCGATATATTCTACGTATATTGTGATCAGCTTCCGTCGAGTCAGTACCAAGGATAAGCCGAGAATAATTCGCTGCATGAAGTGCGGGAGCATCGTGTCCACGCCATCACGTATAGCGGCAATCTCGGCAAGAAAGACTGGCGGTGCAGGATCTGACACGCACGATTACGTCTGATCGGCCTCAGGTATAGACGGGTACACCAGAGCTATGTGGATCGTTGTACCATTAACATTGGCATCAGTGTATGCTACAATGGTGCCATTGTCTTGGTCATTCGCACTATTAAGGCATTCGGTCCACAAGGAACCGGGCTGTATAGGCGACCAAGAGGTTTGTTGTCGCTCCGGTGTAACCTGCTCCATGGGGCGATAGTGCTTGCCGCTGAAGCTGGATTTCGTAGTTTGTAACCCATGTACCCGGTTAGAGGACTTGCCACTTAGAGCGTCGACAGCTTCAGGCGATGTGCGCAGCTGCGCTGATGCAGCAGCTCGTCGATGGTTTTGAGTTGGGACTGAAACTCTAGTGTTGAGATTGGCGCTATACGTTGTACTCCCGTGATGGCACGCGTAGCTTCGTGGGTCATGGCCTCCAGGCGAGCCTATTCGGCCATCGTGAGGTCATCAAATTGGACGCAAGAAAGAAGTCTTGGTTGTGCTATAGATCGGATGAGGAGGCGAACCATGTGGGCGTTCGGACCATCACATTTACTTTCAATCTGCTGTAGCAAATGTGGAGTATATGGAGCCTGTTGTTTCGCCCTCTTGAGCGAAGGTCCAGCAGGTCTTGATGCGGCAATATCTAGACCAAGCACACGGAATGTTGAGGCATCATGAAATCGCTGCATATCCGCAATTGGCTGGGAAGATGGGCGCGCCAGCAAAGGATGCCCTTACTTTTCCACCGACATGTAGGCCGTTTTTTCTTAGCGATATGAAGCCCTATCTTAGTTCTCAATGCACGTGTCGTAAGACTGAGGGCCTCTTGGAGTGTTTGCTCTTGCAGGAAAATGTCTGCATGGGCGAAAAGATTATGTCGCCTGTATATATGCTATAGTTTGCTTTGTGTATCTTCGCCAACTTAAAAGCTGGTGGGAGGAGAGCAACGTTAACAAGGACTGGTGCTAGGACGGATCTTTGTGGAAAACCTTGACGTGAGACGAACAGTCGGACTGGTTGGCCACCAAAGCTAATGGAGAAGATACCAGCTTGAAGAAAGGCCGTGAAGAATGCGCATAGTCGACTCGGAAATTTGAGCAGATGGAGGAGGAGGAGGGGCAAGAAGAGGAAAGGAGGAAAGCCGGGGAGGTTAGCCAGTGCTGAGAGTGGCTGGCTACCCTGCGCAGGGGAAGAGGGGTAAGGGGAATGAAAGTTCGAGTCCCTGTTCCTGAAGGTAATTCCAGGTGAGTGTGGCTGCTCTCCCAGATGCGAATGTCATCCGCATATATAGAAAGACGGACAGACCGTGGGAGTGCACCAATGAGGCCGAGGAGTGCAAGGCTGAAAAGTGTGGGACTTAGGACGTCGCCTTGTGGCACGCCACGACAGGCGCAATGGTGCATTGTGGTACCATGCTCTGTTTGCACGAAGAAAGTTCTGTCTTTCAAATAGTTTTATATCCATTTGTAGACATGGCTGCCTAGTCCAACATTCCCCAGTGCATCCAGGAAAGATCCATGCAATGCATTGTCGTATGCGCCTTTCACGTCGAAAAATAATGCCGCGAATAATCTCTTAAGGCTTCTTTTCCTGTAGGACAGGTGTGACAAGGTCCACAACATTATCTATAGAAGACCGTCCGCGGTGAAAACCAGCCATAGCATCAGGGTATATGTCATAGTGCTCCAGATACCACTCGAGGCAAGTCAGCACGATCCTCTCCATCACCATTCCGAGGCAGTTAGTCAATGTAATGCGGCGATAGCAGGCCAAGTCGAGAGGAGACTTGCCTGCTTTGAGGAGATGGTAAAGGGACTGGACTTCCACGAAGGAAGAATGAAACTATCGCGCCACGAGTCGTTGTATATGGCCAGAAGGGCACGCCCACCTGCTTGACCGAGGTTCCTGATATTGATGTAGCTGACCATCAGGTCCAGGTGATGAAGAACGCTTGCATGCAGCCAATGCTGCCTCAAGCTCCTGCAAAGAGAAGAGATTGTCCAACCTGGAATCTCTTGAGACTGGCATGCTTCTTTGGCTGCTTGAGGTGAAAGTGCTTCCTTGCTTGGCGATTCTAGCACAGAAATCTTCCGCCACTTCAATTTCATGACCCCTTCATGGAGAGCCCGGCACTTCAACGAGTTTTACTGCTGTGGTGATGTTCTCAGGCCGTGGGCGACTCGCCATATCTGCGATATAGGCTTGTGTGGGACAAGTGACACACAAAACGTTTTCCAGTGGCGAGCCTGTAGAGCGTTTTTGCAATGCTTAATCTGTTTCTGCACATGCCTCACCTCCCTTAAAACGTAAATCGACTTGGGGCGCCGATTCTGCCGTGCAGCTGGACGACGGATTGCTCGGAGTCGTGTCAATTCCACTTCATGTTCGCAAAATTTCTTTGTCTGCGAAAAATCGTAGGCAGCGTCTCGAGCTGCATTTCTGATTATGTCTTCTAAATTGTCAGGAGTAGCCGCTTCATTTTTTGCAAGCCTGCTCTGCGTGTGACCTGCACTGTGTCCAGCGTTTGCGTCCAGAACAGTGTTGTGCGTCGTGCCTAGGCCGTTGACTGTTATGCAAGTAGGAATGTGGTCACTGCCATGGGTTCAGATATCCGGAAACCACTGCTTCTTGTCAATGAGTCTTCCTGACAGAAACGCCAGGTCGAGGCAGCTGGTATACGTCAGTCCCAGAAGAAACGTAGGACTGCCGTCGCTTGCACGGTCGCAGTTGATGCTCCGATACAAATGAAAAGATTTGCCTTCCTCGTCGTTCCGTCTTCTGACTTCCGCATAATGGGTGACAAGCGTTGAAGTCACCAGTTATAATCCACGGCCCAGGTGTCGATGGTGGAAGTGCACCAAATCTCACAGTGTCTAAATGGCTGGAGGGTGAGGTATATACATCTACAAGCGTCAAAGTCAGGTCCATTCTCATCCCTGTCAAGCACACGCACTGGTTTTTATCTCCCGGTGTTACAGCGTGTTCTATGTAGGTAAGATCGCCCCGGACATAAATGACGAATTTGCTGCCATAGTTAAAGGTAATAGATATCAAAGCTATATAGCCACATAACCGTACTGCGCTGTGAAGTCGTTATTCGCAAATAACAACACTCGGAAACATTCCTAAATACGAATGGTTGAATATCTGAAATTCGGGGTCTGAGGACCCGGGCATTCCACTGGAAGATCGAAGCCTCTTTGACTGCTTTACGGAAGGGCTACAAAGGAGGAGCCATGGTGGTTGTCCAGGCTTGACAGCACCGGGTTCAAAGCATCTCATATTTGGAGTGCACTACGAGCAGCTGGTGTGTGCATGCTAGTTAGAAGCACTCGAAGAGTATTCATGAGAGCCTTTACTGTGGCTACGACTTCCTTGTCATGACTATCGCCACTGTGCCGTTCCGATGTAACTTTCGGCGGTCAGTGCAGTGGTTCTGCTGGGGGATTTTTCCTTGGGAAGGCCGAAAACGCGTCCGCCGGGCCAATGATACCTCTGTCCTTCTTAGGACGTGCGTTGATGGCATTCCCAGAGGCTTGCAGTGGTGAGCTGCTAGACAGTGGAAGAGGCGCATCCGTGGGCTTGGCCGTAGATTTAGACGGCCTCCGTTGACGAGAACACCGACTTCGTACCTTGGCAGCAGCCTCCCTGTGGGTCGAACCATCTCTGACTATTTGCCTCAAAACTTGCCCTCCTTCTTCATATTGTCACATTGCCGTGACGCACGCAGAATTGAAGGCGAAGCGCGCAGAACTCAAGCGATGTCAGACGAGCTGTTTATTGGGCGAAATTGTGCCCACCAAAACGAAGCCAATGACAATGCAATGCAATAGCGGCGGGAACAGTGGTCGGAAAGACTGACAAGCGCGAAATTCGTCGGCTTTTATAGACGCGTCATAACGCGTTCTCGTATTACCTCTCGAGTTCCAGAAGTCGCTGAAATGTACGCGTCAGGCACGCCAAGTTTCAAGAACGATCGACACGGTTCCCGAAGTGACATGCAAGATAAATACGGCCTGTGTAGCACATAATAGAAAAGTGATAACGGCGCTCCCCGAAAACAATCATAGCAAGCGTGTGATTCACGGGAAGGTGACAACGGCGTTCTCTTTTAAACAAATTGAAACAACCGCACGTGTCAATATATGGGCACTCCTTTGAAGATGCATCGTGTGGGCCCCCACAGTTGCCACATTTACGGTGTTCTGCTTAGCAAGCCTCCGTACTGTGCGACTCTGAGCATCGCGAGCATATGGCGGAGATGGCACACAGCACTAACGTGATCCATCTTAAAGCAATTCGAGCACTGATGCGGTCTTGGCACAAAGGACCGCACTGCGTGCCGAACATGACCGACTTTGACATGCGATGGCGAGTTCTCCCCTTTGAAGACGAGCTTCACACAGCACTAATTACCAAGACGACGAGCTTGTAGTATGACAAGTCCTTCTCTAACCGGCTTGATCGGAATTGGAAAGTCGCTTTCAATGATGGAAGTGTCGACATCGTGTATAACCCCTTCTGTAGAGTCCTTGCCGTCTAATATATAAAAACGTGCGTTGATGTTCCCCAACAACTTGACATTGCTCTGTACATCCAGAGCACTGCTCTGCTTGACGTCTATAGCGAGGACAATCTTGGGACTGTTGATCCTCAGATCTGAGATCCGACCCGGGTCGAGAGCCTCAAGTGATACAGGTTGACGATTCAGCCAGTTCAGGCTATCAGTAGCAGTCAGCGGCAAAAATAAAATTGTGTGAACCGGTAGTTGAGTAGCCGTCGTTTTGCTTTACGCCTTGTGACAGGCACAAAGTCGCTGTCATGCGTGCTCTCCTCACTAGCGGAAGAATGTAGGAGCGGGTCCTCTCTGTCAGCGTCGTTCGGCTCACCGGAACGCGTCTCGTACCAGTTCCAGACGACGTGGAGGGAGTGGACGGAGGCCCAGTTGAGTCCACGTCAATTTCCGTAGGCGCGGAATCGGCGTCTCCAGCAAACACCAAAGAAAAACTGGAAAAATTGCAGACTGGAACAAGCGCTCTATGCAGAATTTCAACGGTAGCATGGTGGCTCGCATAGACGTATGCTTTGCGAATGTCCATAGCCAAAATGATGCGAATACGTCTGGAGGGGCCTCCACTAAGAACCATGGAAGGGAAGTACGTAATGCCACCCTCAGTGCCGAGCTTGGGACGGAACCCAATTTAGCTAGAATGATACCACGAGCTCCAGACAACATAAAATGCGTGTCGCAAGGACGCATTCTGTCTCCTTCGCAAACGTTGAGGTGAGGACTATCGGGCGCGTCTGAGCGGTATTGTGTGGAGGTTTGCAGCTTTTGTAATGGCAACCATTTCTGTATACCGCCAAGGAATTGTAATGGGTCCTGCAGACAACGCGGCACTTATGGCTTCTAACAACATATCGAGAACCTTGTCTTTTGCGTTTTTGCAAAGTTCACAAGTTCTCCCATCTGGCCCCGGTGCCTTTCCCGGTTTGGATAAGCCTACCAGTGCTAAGAACACCATCATAAGCCGGCTTGTACACCTTCGATGTCGGCGAGCGGGGGAGCCGTGCCTGCAATCGTTGGGAGACTGTTTTAAGCATAGAATAGTGGCGGTGATGCAAGGTCAGGCCATACCTTCGGGGAGTGATAACCTTAGGATTATCACTCCCCGATGGTATCCCCGAGCCTTGCATCATCAGTGTAACTTGGCAGCGTCCATGAACATTCGTGAAGCACTTTTCGAGTAGTTCGAGCTCTGGATGGCCACCACCAGTTTATGCTGAATGTGGGTTGGTTGCAATATCATGCAGATGCCGCATCGCAGAACGATGGCTTTCGGGAAGGCACATTAGACGTAGGACACACGTAGATGTAAAATTGTTCCACGTTGCCATGCATGGGACACCAAAACCTCGTTTCTGCAGTTGTGGAGCCACTGCTTAGACGATCAGTCTGGCATGTTGTCACCTTCCGATAAATGCTAGAAGCTAGCAATACCCTCACTACCTGTGACTGGCAAGCATTGGGGTGAAAGGTATCCGCAGCATCGTTTTTGCCAAGAAGATCCCGATTGCTCAGCTAGGCGGCAGACTTGCAAACGTTGACATCTTGGGTACTTTCAGAGCCTCCACAGTTACTGCAACGTCCCTATGCTGGCGCCGAAGAGTCGACACTGCCCGTCTGTGCATGACTTGTGAGGCTTCGAGTGGCCGAACCTAGCATTTGAGGGACCTTTGAAACAAAACGTATTCTGACAACAATGGAAGGTGTCACAACTAAATTAGCCTACTTTGCTCTTACGGTTCACTTAGCACGCACCGCACAAGCGTCGACGTCTTCTTCCACACTGACTCACAGCTGGGGCCGATATGCTCTTCTGCAGTCATGCCCTCGAAAAAGGAGCCAGTATGGAAACCTAGGGGTATGGAACAGCAGGAGCGTCGTAGTACGGTCTGAGCCGCACTGCGCATAGTGTTTCGTTTCCTCGAGAGTGGCGGTCGCAATTCGGTTAGAGCAGCTCGACGACATAGTTCACAGGAGATGTCTGCGCGGCTGCACGGTAGGGGCCTTCGTAGTGTGAAGGAAACTGGGTCAAAGTCCGGGAGTGGTCGATGGTACCCATAGCCAAGAAGAAGCGAGTAAGAAAGTAAGGGGACAACGGCAGCGAGAAGATTTAGAGAAAAAGGGAAACATGAATACACTTGCCTTTACCTAGTTCTTGGCTAACACTTGTTTCTGTTCTCATGCTTGTCAGTGCCTTGTTCTGTTTTGCGCTCTTTTTTGTTATTCTTTGTGTTTTCTGAAATGGTGCTTCTCTGCAAAGAGTGCCGTTGGGTCCAGTCAGGCTACATATGTGGCTTCATTACAAACGGAAATATCCAGCACGTACATACTGGAAAACAAAAATTGAAGAATACTCTTGAGCACGAAAAGAAAACTCGGCATCCGGCTTTCAGCAAGGAGAATCTCCCGCTCAAGATTACAAGGCCTCTGCAGAAAAGTTGGAATGAAATTTTAATATGTTTGCAAAAATTTTGTCATCACACTAGGTTTAGTTTTTATAACTGGTCTTGTTTTAACCAAATGTTTCCACATTATTCCGTGCATTTTAGTTCTTTTAATCAGTACCAGGGGATATGTTTCCAAGGAATGATCGAATGGTGTTACTCGTGCCTTGCACTTGCACGGGTTGCGTTTTCTGCACTTGAGATTATGGGATACATAGGTGCGGAGGTACGAATCCTACATAACATAACTGAATGGTTCAGTTAGGATTTGCAGCAAGCGAGCATACCTAGGCTGCACTCGTGCGGGTAACGAAAAGTAAGAATAACGGTTTCCAATCTCTTCATCCTGTTCTTGTAGCCAGCGTCGGTGATGCCCACCTTACATAACAATGAGGTAGCACTGCGTTTTAACAGACATGATGGGTTGCGTAGCCGGATTTCACTGAACTGGATGATACGACGGCGCGGAAATATGCGCAGATTGTGTAGCCACAGCACCTTCCTGCCCTCCGCACAGTGGAGAGCCCTCAGGAATTCGAAAAATCCAAGACGCACAGCTGATGTCCATATCGAGTAGTGCCTGGCTCAGGCTGCGATGTGGGGGTTGTGTACGGACGCTCATGGCTGCTTTAGGTTTTCCTGGTTTGTACGAAGCGATGTATTCCGGCTTCAGCGGGTCAATACATTTCGGCATCGCTCCCGTTGACGCACGGGATAAGCTGTTTGTCGTCACGAACTACGCTCGCGTACAGCGTCGTGGCGGGGGAAGGCATGTGAGCATGTTTCCAAGTCACTGAACACGAACGGCGTCGTCTCTGTGTGATGTGCTGCCGGGCGACCATTGTGCGGCGGAGCCGGCCGACGAACTCTGTGGGACCGGTGCTGGTGATTTCGGGGTTGATTCAGAGATAAATCTGGCAGTTAGGCGAAGCGGTTGGACGCAGGCCAGTTCTGCAGGCGTCGCCCGAATGTCTGGTTCCAAGGTAGCGTGCAGACCAAAAGCAATGGCCGGAATTTTCTCGAGCCAAAATTAGCTAGGTTGTCACATGATGGCTGCCTTGAGCTACCAATGGAAGCATTCTATATTGCTGTTGGCGGAAGGGTGGTAACTTGTGGTTCGCAAACGCTTGAACCCGTTGGAGAGCCGGAGTAGCATGAACTGTGATTTGAATTGCTGTGATTGATCGGTTGTGAAGCGATAAGGAGTGCCGCAAGCGGGAAATCCAACCGGAGAACGGGGTACAACCGGCGTCTCTGAAGGAATCCTTCCGAGGGGCCGTACCTCGAGTCATCGGGTGTAACGATCAGTGACGTTGAGATAGCCGCGTTAAAGTCCAGCTCTTCGAAGGGGACCAGTAATGTCGATGTGAACGTCTTCAAACTGTTCCGATGGTAGGAGAAATGCCCCGGGCTGCGGAACGACTTTTCGAGTTAATTTGGCGCGATGGCAGTGAATGCACGTTGCGCCGAGGCGCAGCAGTGAGCTGCGCTGAGGGCGAAATGTAACGGCCCAGGCAGCACAACAACATTGGACCGACCTTCGCGCAACGTTGGAAAACATTGGATACGATATTGGAGCTACATTGGATTTCGGGGTCCATGCTACACTTTAGACTACATTAGTCCAATGTTGGATACCAGTCGTATAACGGTGGGAAAATTGGGAAAGAATGACTTTGGCCAACATTGTCCATCGTTTGTATTTTCAATATTGGTAAGCTTGTATAAACAATGGCAAATCGAACCTTTTTTTCCAGCCTTTGTTGATGCCTCTTCCATCATTTTTTGCCAGCATTCATCATTGGATGAGGCAGCATTTCTTGCCAGCCTTCTTTATTGGCTGATCTTATATTTTCCCCACCTTTTATTTGCTATCATGCTCGAAATTAAATTTTGTTTTGCCGAGGCTTGTGGCTGTAGGCAAAAAGCAAGAATATCCAGTAAATAACGGGAGTAACAATAGCTTTATTTTGTACTTAGTATACATGTATGTGTTGCCAGCTTGGGAAGTGAATTTTTTTATGCTCACGTTTCGTGGTTATGATGATAACATAAAAGAGACATAAATGGTCAATGCACTCGTATGTTAACACCGAAATGTATCTTTCGAACACAAACACACATGCAAATAAGGCAAATATCTTGTTTATGACACATTTTATTGGTGAGTTTAAGAGACATGAGAGTGGATTGAAAAGAAAGTGCCGATAAAATTAACAAATCAGTATTCACTCTAAGTTTGAAGTCCACTGTATACGATCAGCCTCGAGACAACAAAACGCATAAGTACCATAAGCAAAAGGAGCCACAAGAAAATAACCGCCTAAAACTATGCGACATGTTATAGTTTACTTGCTTATTAAATGCTGAAGCAGCTGAAGCTTGAAAGGTTCTTTAAACGATTGCAGGAAACAGCTTAATTGTATAAATTCAACACTTCCTCAGGTAAGATAACAAAAGCAAATATTAATTAGAACAGAAGCTCAGGGGAAGAAGTATGCTTTAATCGATGAACAAATCGGACAATACGATTTAGAACAGGCAATGTCGCAGGAGACAACGTTTCGACAAGCGGACTTGTCTACGTCAGGGCGGCAACTGCCTTCTCCAGCATTCCTTTATATAGGCCTGTGCACACACTCCCCCGTCCTCAGAAATAGAGGACAAGAAGAGCCGCACTTGCGAACAAGAACAAAAAAAGGGGGGTGGGGTTGGGTGCAGGGTGACAGGGGCTAGAATGACTAATATAAGGGGCAAGAGCCAAGGCTTCCAAAGAGTGGGCTTCTTGTACATATCTTGCAAATGCATTGTGTGCACAGTGCCAGAAAGCAGGATGAAAAAAGGAACCCAGGCTCGGAACAGAAGTCGCTCCTATGGCATGTGCCCCCCTCTCGGTTCCACACCACCTACGCCCCACCAACAGTTCATTTTACTGAAAGCTTTTGCCTAAAAATATAACTACACTGTTTAACTGGGTGCTCTTGTCCAACTGAATGGGGGCTCCACACCTGAAAGCAGACTTTCTGGGAGAAACACTGTTAGCTTGTGCATACCTTAACCTTTTATCGTCTTTGTTAACCCCCCCACCGTATCAACTAAGTATAATTCAAGACACAGAAGTAGTGGGGAAGATAAAATGCAGCGATCACAGATTAGTAAGGGCAAAGATTGTACTTAACCTAAAGAAGACAAGAACTAAATTATTTACTAAAAAAAATGCAATCTAGAGGTAATCAGAGCAAAGAATGAAGAATTTAAAGTAGCCCTAAGCAACAAGTTCGAAGCATTAGACGAAAACGGTGACGATGTAGAAGAAATGAACAAAACCATAACGAAAACAATCCTTGAAACAGCGATAGAAGTCGGGGGTAAAACAACTAAGCAAACAACAAGTAAGTTGTCCCAATCTACCAAGGACTTAATAAAAAAACGCCAGCAAATGAAAATAACTTCGCCAAAAGATAAGATTGAATTCGCAGAACTATCAAAATTGATCAGTAAAGCCAGGCAAAGAGATGTAAGAAACTTTAACACGAGAGAAGTAGAGAAAGCTGTAGAGAAAGGCACCAGCATTAAACGGTCAAACAGAAACTGCACTTAGGGCAAAA
>JABSTT010005234.1:0-17709 GCA_013339685.2 Hyalomma asiaticum
GAGCGATGGTAAGCGGTCTTCGTGACGAAGCTCACACATGAGATTATACTGTATTCACATTTGATCCCTACGAGAAACGCGTGTGGCGCTGAAAGGTGCCAGTACTCGACGTTGGGTGACAAACATCGAAAAATACCGGTGAACGTGCACGAAATCCTGCGGTGTCGGTGCACTTCAAAGGCGGCAGAATCGCAAGTTTCATTTTCGTCGAATGCCGAGTGCTGGTATAGACGCTGAGGTATACCTGCGGGTGGCAGTACGAAGTAAGCTCTTTTCGAGGCAACAAATACCACAGTCAAGTCAGGATGACAGTGTTGACTGCTCACGGTACGCCGATGCCTCGCTTATCGTAGCAGCAAAGGACGCGATGCTGCTTGTTTTTCATTGGTCATCCTTAAGCGCTCCGTTATGACGAAGAACGACCGTAATTGGACGCGCACGTCTACGGATGGAGAGCGGTATATTCTAGGTTTTATCCTTGAGTTGTCACCGACTATAGGAAAACCCGCAGCTTCCACGTATTTCGGCCCTCTGCCCCTAAAAGGGCACCCGCTAGGTCTCAAGCAACAAGAGAGAAGTCGGCAGGTTCGAGCGGGTCGTGCGGCCTATTGTTTGTCGCTGTTGGGTGTGAGGCTTGTTCGGGTTCCGTAACTCTAGCCGGAGAACGCCAGCTGGCAGCCTTATATGATACTGAACTGGTTGCTCTATTAGCGCGCTGCCTATCATGCACACGTGCCGTCACCGTGGCCAGGAAATGTGTAAGTACAGACTCATCACCTTAGATGAAGTCAACGCAGAAGCGTTCAATTTACCCGTATTCCTACGTACAGCTTCAGAGTGATTATAACAATGAACTATTTGTGTCCTGCACGGACATTTTTTTGTGGATATGTGATACATGTTTTTCTAGTTGCGTCTCTCATAATCAGAGCTGGTTTTGGGACGTTAAACCCCACATAACAACAATGTTTTTCTAGTTTTATTATCGGATAAAAACAAACAACCAAAATTCGGTCTGAGACTTTATATAATGCTAAGTGGAGTGGAAATGCAAAACGTCCGCATTAGCGTCATTAAAATCACCATTTTTGTTGTAGCGCTTAAATGCTTCGATGGAATAAGAAACCATGAACAGCAGGTTTTCAGGAATTGCATGTACTGTCCCCCAAATGCGTGTATCATGGTGGTGCTTAAGAAGGGGCGTCAGCAAAATGCGTCAATTATAGGTCGGCTGTCAGGGCATGCATAAAATATTTTGGATATAGGGCCCTACGAAACGCTTGGCGTGCCACCGAAGGTGTGCCAAACTGGAATGCTGAATCTGTGTGACTGCAGAAAACGCTGCTCGTCTTTTACGACGACGCCAAACAAGATAAGTGCGCACCCCTCAGTAGTCGTCTAGAACTTCGCCCTCCAGCTTCGGCTGACATTAAGCGTTCGTACGCAGTCCATAAAACCCGGATTCCATTTGATAGGAACGAGGCCTCTCCGTCAATACGTTCGCTCGGTGTAAACGCGCCGTGGAGGTCACGATAGAACATTCTAGCGGGCTATTTTGGTTCACATCTTTTCACGTGTTTCCCAGTGTCCCCTTCTCGCGCAGTTTTAAAACGTTTGAAAAGAGCCTGAGGTGTTAGGGTGTTGGCTTGGTAAGCTCGAGCTCGCTGGATCATATCCCGGCCATGGCGGCTGCATTTCGATGGGGTCAAAATTCAGATAACACTCTTTAAATTAGATGCAGGTTAAAGAGTGCCAAGTGGTCGCTCCGCAGTAGACCTCTACTGTACGGTGTGCCTCATCATGATATTGTGGTTTAGGCACCAACGTATAATAATATCGTTCTGTGCAAGGTACACGTCTGCTAAGTGCCACAAAGCGTAGCTTTAAGCTTGTTTCATTCTTTCATTTGTGTTACTGTTTCAGCCTTACAGGATCCGCCTGAAATTGTTCAAAAAGAAGCCTTAAGATTTTTTTGTACAACTTGTATGATGGGTGATACATAAAGCACTAAAATATTGCTTTAAACTAGACAGCACGCTCCTTTCCTCATACGGTAAACTACTTAATGGGCCACCGGCTCTTTCGATGTTTCAGAATTTCTGCCTCGCTTTTCCATAGCGTGAAAGAGACCACGTGTGCCAATAATCCTATATTCCGCTTAAGATTTTCAAAAAAAGTGTAAAGATGACCGAACAAACAGTAAATGCCTGCTAAATGGGCTCTCCAGAATAATAACAGAAGCACAACTTTCACTACAAGCCGCAAACTGTTCACAGGGATGTTTCCATCTAAAAATATAATTTTCGCGAAAGTTTAAGACACATGCCAGCAAAAAGCCTCAAATTTCTGATGAAAACAAGTTCTACACGTGCCGGCCCAGATCAAGTAATAGTGATTTATCAGGATGCCGCACCGATAGTGATTTTATCAGGATGCCGCACCGACAAAATACGGGTTCAGGCTCCGGTTCGGTCCCGGTTCGAGGAAATAAAACTCGGAACCGTTTCGCGAACGGCTGGCAAAACTGAACAGGTAGTGAACCTGTTTACGGACGGGTTAAGCGACGTAATCTTTATATTTTACTGTAATAGCGCTGTTTATGCTGCAGCCTGAAACATTCTAAGCAGCACTGGTCGAGTGACGCATTCGGAAGTCTACACGTATAGAAAAAAAAGTATGACTGGAGCTGCACACCAGAAAGAATTCCTGGCAATAATGCTGGAAATTTAAGCCCGCCAGACAACGGCAAGGAAAACTCACGAACTTGAAGCCTTTAGCGCCTGGCCCTAGAGGGCTTGCGTTTTGTAATTTTCCATTTAATTCCATCTTTGTTTCCGATCCTGTGCTCCGCCGCCGAAAGGTCCTTTTTTTTGGATGGTTGGAGATCCCGCTAGCACATCAGAACAGCCTCCCATGTTTTAACATAAATCAGCGAAACTTAGTTTAAATAGCTAGAGCAGCCATACTGAGAAACAAGGCCATGTGTGAACAATGCATTATATGGCAAGACTGCGGATTTCCGGCGCATGCATCCTTAATCTCTTTCTCTCTTACACTTCTTTCTTTCTGTTGTTAGTTATGAAGGAACCGAGTAAAAGAATGAAAGCTTGTATCACTGTTCGAAGGGCCGCCTCAGAAAACAGTTTTAGAGAGAAATAATCGTTCAATATCGACGAATTCGAAATCAAATAAAACACTTTGTAGAGTATGCTTGACACAAAACAAACGCCCTACATAATTTGATACTTGTGCACATGCAGGGTTGCATCCGGAGATTCATGCGGAAATCAGAGATAAAAAAGAGGCAGTTATACTACCTTTACCGTGGAGTACATCTCGTTGAGCGGACTCGCAATTATGAGTGAACATAAACATTCAGACAATAGCGACAAAATAATTAGCTTTTTGCAATATTTGTGTCACTTGAAACAGAGAATGATTCTGTTACGTAACGGGGAAAGGCGGTGGGGGAGGGGGCTTGATTCATCAAGGCTGCGCTGAAATGTCGCGGAGTTACATAGGAAGACCGGCACTGATCTCAGACTGCCGGTTAGCCTTGACGTTAGTACATATACATTCAGCACTTGCCTGTGTAAACATCGCAGTTTGCGCTAAGCATATTTTCACAAGTTTATTACAAAATTATTTTCTTAGCTATGCCAAAACTTCAGTTTGTGATGAAAACAATGAATGTTTTCGCGCTGCAATCCAGCACTGCAAATTGCGTTAACTTTCACAGGCGATTCAGAAGAGAAATTACAAACAGCTTAACGAATGGCCGCTTTTTTCGTAGCCCTTGTAGACACCGCGGCCAGAAGTCAGGGGAAAAAGGAATTGAAAAGTGGAAAGGTGAGGCGTGCATTATTAGGAGCTGAGGAATTTCTCCCCGGGTGTGGTTATTTAGCGTGCACAAGCATTGCGGAGTCCAAGGCCCCTGGCATTCCGCCTCCCTCGAAATACGACCGAGCGGCCGAGTGTGTACTCGCGTCTTCGGGTTCCACATTCAAGCACCGCTAGACCACCGCAGCGGAAGGAGGGACACCAGAAGAAAATCAGTCAAAGAAGTAAACCGAAAAATGTCAACAGACAGAAAGGCTCGAATCATTCGTAGGCGCTGCTGGCAGGCCGCGGCACCATGCCTATTTCCGAACCAATACCCGGGATATTTTTTTCGGTTTAGGTTCGGTTCGGGTTCAAGCACGTTTCGAAAATATCGGTTCAGGTTGGGGTTCAGTTCCGGCCAAAAATCTGGTGCGGGTACGGTTTTCGGTTCGTAGTCAGGTTCGGTTCGACACCATGGATGGCATAATCTCAAGCACGTTCAACATGCTCAATATACCATATCAAAGGCCTCCTGCGGTCTCCTAAGACGAGGACCTATTGGACCTACTCTTTTTTCACTGTATGTCAATGATTTCCCCTCCTTCCTGCTATACTCAGAAGCTTTAATGTACGCAGACGATGCGGCACTAATCTTTGTCGGTGACAGCTTAAGTGATATTGAAGGTAACATTAACGAGGAGTTAGAGAGACTACATTTATGGTTTAGGCGAAATCACCTAAACATCAACACAGCTGAAACTAAATATATGGTCTTCCACTCTAGGAGGAACAGCTCGATTATGCAAGGTTCAACTTGTTTCTAGATAATGCACGGCTACAGCAAGTGGCCTCGTTTAAGTACTTAGGGGTCATGTTTGACTCGGATATGAACTGGAAATCGCACATAGAAAAGACATGCTCCAAGCTAGCATACGGATGTCACACATTACTAAAAGCCCGCGAATGTTTTGGGGCAACAATTCTACGCATCCTATACTTTGCGTTCGTGAACGGTCACTTGAGCTACTGCGTAGCTTCATGGGGCAGTTCATATAAAACCTATTTGAAATCAATCAGCCGCCTACAAAAGAGGGCACTTAGGATCATCACATTGTCGAACAGGGCGGATAGTGCAAAACAACTCTTTCAACTGATGCGTGTTCTTCCGCTAGACTCTGTTCACGTGTCCAGTGTTGCTGATGTAGTGCACATAATAATAACACATGAGGACCCATTCCCATTAAGCATCTTTACGTTACCCGCGCGCTCTACAAGGGCTGCAGCAAACAACTGCTTCAATTTACCAGTTGCCGGAAATGCCTACGGTCGAAGGCTCATAGAATTTAACGGGGCTCTCATTTGGAATGCCATACCGACTGAAGTAAAAAAGGCGAAATATTTCCCTGTGGCCATGAAGCGCTTCATGATCAATCTTTAAATGTACAGTTGTATAAGTCGGTATTTTGTATGCTGTTACTTTCTGTATAATTCAATCATGTAGTTCTCTTTTTTAAAATATCTATCCAATCATGTTTTTGTCACTGTCGAAACCGCATGCATAATTACATAGGTATGTCATAAAATTGGTCCCGTCACTAGCCAGCAAGGCTATGGGACCAAACGAGTGTTTGCGATGTTTTTTGTCACGTTTATTTCAAAGGTACAATAAAAAAAAAGAAGCCCATTTTTGCAGGGCTCGTTACACTCGCTGAATTTGGTGGCAACGGCGTTCGCCACCCGTGTCCGTAATCGCTACAGCTTAAATGTGAAAAAAGAAATCCGGGCAGCAAGGACACGGTGTACCTGGTTGCGTTCCCCTCCTCCTTTCTCACCCTTCCCTCCCCCCCCCTTGCAACACTATAAGAAAAACAACAAGTATTATTTTCTTTATTCATACATGAGAATATAAACAGGATAACACGCCTGAACAGGCGGTCCTCCTCCACAAATTGAAAATTACAAAAGAAATCAGGCCACAGCAACTTGCCTACAAGTAATAAATAGTTGTCAACAATAGCTAACACAATGTAAGCCGAACTGAAACATGCCATCAAAATATACCTTCTGTAAAAACTAAAGAAAACGAGGCGGACCGAAACAAGTACAGCAACGAAATAGCGACGCTAACAAATGGATATACATGCAATCAAATCACATACTGTATAAAAATAATGTACGAAGATGGACAGAAGTTCAATAGGAACATAATAGGTGTACCGCAGAAATCAGCAAGTGGGACAAGAATTGTGTTTTGAAGCTCTTTATGCTGGTAGATAGCTTTATGCCGCTAGGTATATTACTCCACATTCAGATCGCTCTGAAGGGGGATGTGAATTTACCACCATTTGTTATCATTTCAGGTAATAAAATGTTATTAGTTATTAACCAATGCAATTTAAGCGTTATTTTGATTGGACAGTTGTTATCTGGCAATGCGAATGCTGAGAACGCGATCTCTGGCGCTAAACATCGCGGTGACTGGGAGGTGATAACGCGGAGAGCCTGATTTTACACGCATTCTAAGGGAGCGAGATGAGAGCCATATGTCTTTCCCCAAGGCAGAATACACTAAGTGAAGTGACTGTGAATGAATGCATGATATAGAGAAAGCAAAGCCTTCAGACCAAAGTAAGGATGCTTTTTTATCGTAATACGGAGGAATATGCACTTTTTTGTTTCAGGTATGAAATATCAGAAATGTATTTCAAGTTATTATCAAGAAGGACACCCAAAAAGCGACATTGGCCAGAAGATTCCATGGAGTTATTTTCGACGGTTATAGTTGATGTCACAGTGTTGATGTCATAGTGGTATTTTGAGCGGGATGTAAAAGAATAAACACGGTTTTAGGGGGAATAATTTCGCATGAATTACGACGATACCTCAGCGCCATTCCACAAGCAAACAACCTGCCAGAGGTAAAAGCACGGCTGTCTATGGAGTCATTGGTGATTCCACAACCACCATCAGAGTCACGGCAGGTTTACAATGAATAGTCGCTATGACAATGTATTGATATTTCAGTGGAATGCTAATAGCATTCGAAACAAGTCAGCTGACTTTCGCAAGCTACTCGCTCAGCATAATTTTCCTGTACTATGTATACAGGAGGCAGGCGTAGGAGACGATTTCCGTCTTTCAAATTATGTTATTTATAAATCATCATATGTTACTGCAATTAGCAGAGCAATGTTATGCGTCAGAAAAGACTTGCCATCATGTTTAGTGCAGTCGAGCGATTCTGAAATACCGGAGTTTGTAGCGTGCAAGATATCGGTTAGGAACACACCTGTTACAGTCATAAGTCTTTATCTACAACCTTCTAGCAGAATTGCTGTAGACAAGTTAGCAAATATTGCCACGGGGATAAGAATAACCAGAGGACTGTAGAAATTATATTTACACAAGAAAAGAGCAGCAGACAAGATGGCAGAGCATCAGCACGAGCGCTGCTCTGATCGTCGTCTTCATCTTCTTGGTGCATTCCTCCAGGCTCGGCAGGATGCGCCGCTAACTGCGCGGAATAGCGCGTAACAATATGTTTAGCATTGCGAAGTCATCTCTGCTGGTTTGTGGGGATTTCAACGCACATAACGTCATCGGGGGTAGTGAATATAATAATTCTCGTGGAAACATTGTCGAGTGTGCCGCGGAAAAATGCAGTTTTGTGGTGTTTAATGATGGCTATCCAACGTTTCTGCGAGGGTATCGCTACTCCAGCTGTATAGATGTCACTCTGTTCACATGACCTTCTCGATGGCGTTGACTGGTCGACCGATATTGAAACCCATGGCAGTGACCATTTTCCAATTTTAGTAAAGCATAGGCTTACACGGAGTCCGGGAACCCGCCGCTACTCAAAATATACTAACTGGCAATATTTTCGTCACTGCATAACTAACACACTCGGCGAAAATCCGAACTTGGAGAGTTTTACGGACGTGTTGTGCGAGTCTTATAACAATTGTACGAAAGAAGTTCTTGTTCCGCATGAGTACGCTGCAGTGGATGGGGAATACGAACGTCTTCGAGCAATCAGGCGACGAGCAGAACGCGCTTACCGTCGCAGCAGAAAACTTGATGATTACAAGATGGCACGAAAAGTTCACTTCGCGCAGACGCTTGCAGAAGTTAGGTACACGGCGATGGCGCGAATACTGTACGTCACTGTACCCATTCACTCCAGTTCCAAAAATATGGACAATTATAAGAGCCTTCAGTGGCCCCGTTACCCAGAGCCACCCATTCCGAGCCCTTGCTGTACCCCGAAACACTCCACAAACAGCTGTCGCTGACGAATTTTGTCAGTTTATAGCTAGGCCAGGAGTATCAGTTAGTTGCCCAGAGCTTCAAAGTTCCGTAGCGCTTCAAGATCAGAACGTTCGTGCTTGCTTTATGTCACAGCACCCTCAACTTGACTGTGAATTCAGTTTAGACGAACTGAAAAGTGCTCTTGCGTTATATAGTAAGAAGACGGCTGCAGGCCCACATGGCGTAACGTATATGATGCTACAGAACCTTGGACCAGCAGGCAGAAACAGAGTGTCGGAACGGAACGAAAAACGAAAACGAAAAACGAAAAAAAACGATATTTTTGACCGGAACGAAAACGTAACCGGAACGTTATTTATTATTTCGTTCCGGAGCGAAAACGAAATATTTTTATCGTTTTCCGGTTCACGGGAAATCTTTTCGATCCGGAACAACCGAGGGTCATGCAACATGAGCAATAATGCATAACTCAGGGTTCAACGTCAGCTCGCCTCTCAGGCAGGTATTTCAAAGGAAAGATGCGTTCAAATAATGCAGGAAACGAATGAAATGGCAACCACAGCTGTTTGTATTAAATTCAAGCGGACTTTCGCGTACCTCTCACACAGGCCGTCGTGGAGAGGGCTTTGTCGTCGCTTACGTGTTGAATCTGTTGAAATTTTGGGACGAGCGCAAAGAGCGGCAACCGGAGCTGTACATGTTAGCACAAGTGGCCCTTGGTGTGCCAGCCACACAAGTCAGCGTTGAGAGGACATTTTCGGCACTCAAGTTCAATTTGTCAGAGCAGCGGTCTCGCTTATCGGCGAGTACACTTGATGACCTGCTGCTTCGGAAATCGTGTGCCCCCCCCCCCCTGAACAAAAATTCGGGATTCGAACTTGAGGAAAAATCAGCACCAAGTTTTTGTTGTGTCCTTGCTTCAAAACTTTTTGCGACTTCCCTCGTAATCACATCGTGGCTTTGGGACGTAAAACCCCAAAATTATTATTATTGCATTTTTATGTATTAGTCCACTATCTCTTGCTGGTTTTAAAAGATACTTTTAATATAAAGGGGCACGGACACGAAAATTTTCGTCTGCTGTTTTTTCGCTGCAATACGTAGCTGGGCACCTATTAGCCATGACACGGCAGATCAATTGCTCCAGCGCGCGTCAGATAATTATTTACGGCCTGTTTATTACCCACTAGTTTCAGTTTTGGTTTGGGAGAGCTCAAAAAACGACAAGGCGCCCTGTGCAACAGGCGCCATCTAGCGCTCGAAATGGAGTAAACGAGTTCGACCACGTGAGCACACATAACTGTGACGCATTTCCGCAGGACAACCGCCGCGTGCCGTTTTCTGTCGCCTGTCGCATGTCCTGCGCGTTGTTGTCGCTGTTGCTGTCATCGGTGTTGGGTGACAACTATTTTCTTGGGGTCTGGCGTCGCCGGCAGCCTACTAAAGCAGCCGCAGCGAATAAGCAATGGCGGCTATGACGTCATCATTACTAGCTGCACTGTCGGAGCACGGCTGCCGCGGTGACGTCGCGGAAGTTGGGGGTCCCCTTCAGGTCACCTTTGCTGTTGTCGATGCCGCGATGTACGGCGTCTAGCGCTCGACTGCGCATGCGAACTTCAATATTCATTTATATTAACTTCGGAGCTGTGTTCGCCATTGAGATTTGGTAGATGACATGTGTATGTCCACGAAAATCGATCCCGCAGGCTATCTTAGTAGCGAAATATTGGTGTCAGTGCCCCTTTAAGTATTCTCTTCGTTTTTCTCATTGAAAAAAAAAACGTTATGAACCGTCACGGAACGATTTCTTTTTTGTTCCGGAACGAAAACGGAACGGAACTTTTTGCTGTGGAACGAAACGAAAACCGGAACGAAAAACATTTCGTTCCGACACCCTGGGCAGAAATGCTGGTCTAGAGATATTTAATAATATTTGTATAAGAGAAGCTCTTCCAGATTCGTGGAAGTTAGCTCGGGTAATCCCACTAGTCAAACCAGGGAAGACTCCACTTTGTCTTGACTCCTTCAGGCCCGTCAGCCTCACAAGCTGTCTTTGTAAGTTAATGGAGAAGATGCTAGACAGTCGACTGCAATGGTGGTGCGAACACGCTAAGGTGCTTTCGAACTACATGACAGGCTTTCGACAAAAGCGGAGTGCCATAGATGCTGTGATAGACATAGTCACGTGCATTGAACATGAACGCATGTGTGGGCATTTGACAGTTGCAGTATTCTTAGATATCCAGAGAGCATTCGACGCAGTAAACCACGTACACGTGCTTGCTGGCATGCTAGATCTAGGAATAAGCGGTCGAACACTGCGATGCATATCCAATTTCTTAAGCGAGAGAAAAATCTTTATGGAGACAAGCGACGGTAAAAGCAACTGTCACATCGTCACACAGGGCGTTCCACAGGGCAGCGTTCTTAGCCCGTTTCTATTCAATTGTGTCATGGCTGCCTTATCACGAAAGCTACCGCCAGGCCTGCACTATTCATTGTACGCAGATAATATCTGCTTATGGGCATCTGGGCTGCATGCACGAGAAATACAATCAACACTGCAAAACGGGCTCGACATTATACATAACTTCTTGAAAGAAATGTATGAGTCTCTCGCTCGCGAAAACCGCAGTACTGCTGTTCACTAGGCGACATCTGAAGGACTTCAATCTTACACTTGAGGGACAATCTTTGATGTTCGCGAAAGAACATAAATTCCTTGTAATTATTCTTGACAGAGAGTTGTCGTGGGTGTCTCATATCCGTGGTATTGAGAAGCAGGTGAACTCAGTAGTAAATGTACTTCGCCGACTAGCTGGCACCACATGGGGAGGATCAGTCCCTTCCCTATTACAAGTGCATAACGCCCTTATAAAACAAAAAATTGCTTATTCTGCGCCTATTCTCCATGGCTTATCACAAAGTTCTGAGGAACGTCTTCAGCGCTTCCTCGCAAGCGGGCTGAGGATTTGTCTTGGTGTCCCGCAGGCGACCTGGAGTTCACTAGTAGTCGCTGAAGCTCGCTACCCGCCTTTTTCAGTCTTGCGAACGGTTGAAACTTGCAGACACGTTTATCGCATTTTAACACAACACGACGCTCATCCCTTAAGTTACCCACTAAGCGACAGAAACAGAAGCAGAATTCACGATACTGTTCGTCAATACAAAGCAACACTGCCGTGTTTCGAAATATCTGAGGTACACATTAGCTACCCTCCTTGGATGTTAACAAAGCCTGAACTAGAATTATCAGTCGAGGTAATAATATCCAAAAAAGACATGTTCATGGTAGCCGCTCAGCAATTGGCGCTAATCCAAATTTACTCATGATATCCACAATACGTCCATGTTTATACAGATGGTTCGTGTAATAACAACTCATCTACTTCTGCATTTCTTGTACTACAGTTGTCGATAGAGCGAACATTTAAAATCTCTCGTGTGACAACCTCCATTGTTGCAGAGCTTTTTGCAATCCTCTGTGCGTTGCGCTTCATTACAACAGTAAAAAAGGCAGAAAAATGGCTTATTCTTGGTGACTCGCAAGCAGTCCTTGCATCACTAAAAAGCAATGAGAAAAGATCTTTAGATAGTATATTGCTGTAGGAGACCCTCAAAGAACACACAAAAGCAAGTGCTATGAACCACACAATGGCGCTTCAGTGGATACCAGGTCATTGCAATATTCCCGGTAACACAGCAGCGGATGCACCAGCAGGTCGTGCACACAGTAACGAAGAGACAACTGGTCTTCCTATTTCGCGCAATGACATCCGTCTACTCCTGAGAAAAATGTCCTTTGAGCTCCGCAAAGAGGGTTGGTTTGACGAAAAATCAAAGATCAGACTTATTTTCCATTGACCCAGGCATACAACTCTCGATTCCAACAAGTCTGAACGAAAATAGAAAGTTTGAAACATTGCTGCACTGCCTGCGGCTTGGTATAGCTTTTACGAGGCACTTCCTCTACAAGATCCAACGGGTGTCTAGCCGGCAGTGCTCATGTGGCCACCCAGACGAAGATATACATCATCTTCTGCTCGAGGGCACAAAGCACGATTCCGCACGGAGTGTGCTGCGAGCCAATTTGTCGCTTTTAGATAGAAGACCTTTTCCCCTAAAAAAGATCCTTGGTCCGTGGCCAACACCGCTCCTTCAGAAAAGAGCACTATATGCACTAAAAAAGTTCTTAGAAGATACAAATATCCTCTGGAAATATTAACTTTCGCTTGATTCCAAAGGCCCAACGAATAATGTCACCCCTGTGTATTCAACAGTGCTGTTTGTTGTTCTCACATGTTTCAGATTATGTCTAATAACTTGTGTTGTGTGTGTTTTGTTTCGCACAGACGTTCATATGAACTATTCTAATCGCATGTGCACACGCTTCCTATGTGAAAGTCGGCACAGAACTCTAATCCACGCACTGTCGAACTGTATATAGCGCTGACCTTTTTAGTGTGACAAATGTGTATGTCTTTGTGAAACTTTCTTTCTTGCTCTTTTTTTACTTCTTTATTGAAACTTTTCTGCGATTGCTAAGCAAGATGGAGTAGCCGGTGTCATACTAAAGGCACCAACCTCTCCTAATCACCACTTCAATAAAAAAAAAACGACGATACCAGCGAATGATATTTTATAGATCGTAGTTGAGCACAGAATAAAGGGCATCAAGTGAGGCACTAGCCGTTATAATTATACCGCCATCTGCATAGAGATAAGGTAGACAATGCGACTGACATGTTAGATCGTTGATGTAATTGGTGAAGTGTAGTGGACCTAATATTGATCCTTAAGGAACTCCCCTATCAATTAATTTGAAGTCAGACAGGCAATTACAGATACTAACAGCCTGTTGTTTATTAGTTAACTCTGAATAAGCGCGAGGGCAGGACCTGCTACACCCAAGACGCTCAAATGAGCAATTAAATTTTATGAAGAATAGAATCGAACACTTTTATGAGGTCAATAAGTACTGCTCCAGCATATTTACCTGCGTCAATGTGCTGCTTAATTTTATCGGAGAAAGAAAGAAGTGCAGTATTAGTAGAGATGCTTGCACGAAAGCCCTGCTTCGTGCAGCAGAGAATGTCAAATTTTGTTGTGTTTAGTCAGTCGTTTTTTCAGACCGTTGCTCTCTAACTTTACTGAACACTGACAGTATTGCAACAGGGCGACTGCGCAAGCCTGCTGTGCTCTACCCTGTCCGTCTTTGTAGTGGCAACAAAACTTTTCTTGAAGTAATGACTATGCGATAACAAGTCCTCCAAGCGACAGCCTAACGACTTACGCTGAGGGTCTGCTGGCCCCTCAACGCATAGGTCAAGGGCACCTCGCGGATGATCACCCTTCAGAGGATGATGTCCTCCTGCCGAATACAAAGGCATTGCTGCCCGTGTGTTTTGTGTCGCCATATAGAGCAGACGGGAAAATGAACATCGACGTAACGGAGGGCGGTATAGCTGATTCGCGCCTTCAGACATTGCGCATGAACTTTTTTTGCGATTGTCGTCTACTAGATGCCTCCAAAAAATTCTGTTAGCTACACACTAGTGGTGCGAAGACAGCATACCTGGTGGTGCCCCTCCTCCACGGTCGCACTTCCCTTTCGCACTCCTCGTTGCACTATACTGTGCTGTACGAGACTACGTCCTACCCTCTGCGCTCTTCCTTTCTCTTCTGCTCACCATCACGTCATTCTTCCTCATCTTCACCTCCTTTCCATACTGCCTCCTGCTTTCCTTCGTGCTGACTTTCACACTCTTTGGTGCACATACAAGACTCCCTTTCTCCTAGCCCTCGCGTCACTTCTTCTTACCTCCCTTTCCACCTTCTTGGTAGACTACTTTCCTGTACTCTCCCTCAACTTTACGTCATTTTTCCCACCTCTCCTGCTGAGCCTCACTTTCCTGTGCCGGTCGTTGCTATTACTAGTACGCGTGTGCGGCTATGTCGCGGTTATGCCAGCTGGTGTGCCAACTGTGGTGTGGCTGGTTGCTAGGCGATTCGAGGTGAGGCGAGGTTTTGTACGCCGACAGACTTTTTACCTCGATATAGCACAGCTTCTTTCTTGAAACCTAACTCTCGCGTACATTGGACGCGTTCACTATTTGAAGAGAATTTTCTGGCCAGACAGACGGCGAATGATAACGCACGCATTCAAACCTTGGTATGAAACCGTTACTTCTTCTTTAAGGAACTTTCTAGGTGAAATCACGTGGCGAACGTACGAGCCCCCAAGTCAGTCAAGCCCTCCTCCGACGTTATTTTTTCGCTTAACCTTATCGTTTCATGCGACAAGATTTCCCCTTCTGTCATGCCATTTATTTATTTATTTATTTATTTATTTATTGTTTGTATGTTTATATAGTATATATATACTATGTATATAGTATATACGCACTCATATATATATATATATATATATATATATATATATATATATATATATATATATATATATATATATATATATACACACGCATTTGGGCGAGCACGCGCGCACAATTGCGTACGTGAGTCAACCGCCGATTAGCTTAAACAGAGAGGAGATAGAATGCCTTAGCAGTTGTCTATCGCGTCGACCGGCACGTGTAACCGTTTGACAGGTGGCGCTACCATTCCTGAGCACGCGCAGATAAGCTGTGTGTCTTCTTTCTTTTTCGCCTTTGTGCTCTGCCTCTGTTGATAGTCGGCTTTCGTGTTGTTCACTTCTTCCCCTTGTGTCCGTGTCTTGCACGCCTCTTCTTTTCACTATGGACCCCTACCAACTCCCTCAACTTTATCTCCTTTTGTTCGTCAGGGCGGCAACTGCCTTCTCCAGCGTTCGTTTATGTATGCCTTTGCACACTCTCCCCCGTTCTCAATAAGAGAGGAGAAGAAGAGCAGCACGTGCGAACAATAAGAATTCTTTTGTTATAGTTCGCACGTGCTGCTCTTCTCCTCTCTTTCTGAGGACGGGGGAGAGTGTGCAAAGGCGTACATAAACGAACGCTGGAGAAGGTAGTTGCCGCCCTGACGAAGACAAGTCCGCTTGTCGAAACGTTGGCTCCTGCGACACTCTCTGTTCTAAATCGTATTTTGCGATTTTTCCATCGATAACAAGACCTTGTATTTTTGAAGTAATGGTACTATTTTGGCAACTTCCCAGTCGGGAGGAATCCATGCATTTTCTATCAAAGAACTTATAGAGTTAAGTAAATCATTAGGAGACACACCATATATCGCTTTTATCATAGATGTAGACAAGCCGTCAGTACCTGGCGATGAAGCAGGCCGGGATATTTCATCTCCGCTGATTCTTGAAATGTGGCTGCCTTAAAATCATTAGACTTTTCACACACCAGTGCCTGGTACGGCAGCAACGATGTAAAACTGACCATGCAAACCTTTCGGCAGCTGTTCTAGCGACTGCCATTCTGTGAGTAATAAATAAGGATTCTATGTTGATTAGATGGGAGGCGGCAACTAGGTCTTTACGGCGCAGAAACCTGAATAATGATTTTCTGTTTGTCGTTTCTGACAGATAACTCTGCTGTTTAGCTTTATACTGGTAAGGAATCTATGGAACTTCTTTTGCTTGGTCAACTGTTTGTTTTAATATGGTGGTATATACTGAGAATCTTTCTAATTACGAGGGCACTGGTTGTACAGTACTTTCCTCCAAGCTGATTTTCGTCGCCTATAGTCTCCGTCGCAGTCGGGATTCCATCGCGGTGAATGAGCAGTACCATTAGCTGAATGTACACTGAATGTAGCCTTTTTCATACTACCACCTATCACACGAATTTCGTGCTTTACCGGTTCACTTAATTCTTTCTGCTTATTTAGGCGAGCTCGTAAGGCTCTTTAAATTTTTTGTCATTCATATAGTTGTGGATGCGTCTCCTCACTGTGGTTACTGGGCAAACTATTTCAAGAAATATGGGTAGGTGGTCACTATTGTTGGCCGAGTTGATGGATGACGAAGACGAAATGTTATCGTCGGAAATGGAGTGTTAGGTCTATCACAGAGCGTGATACACGAGTTACGCAAGTTGGTGTCTTCAGATTGACACAATCAACGTTATTTAGGCGAGACCATTCTATTAACCATTTGCAACCTGCGTTCGATCTTTAACCTCACGATATGTGGTGAGAATTAAGATCACCCGTAATGATTACTTTCTTTCCGGATGCAGCTATCGCGGAGTCAAGTGAAGCAGACTCCAGAACGCCTGTAGATAAGTAGACGTTGATAATGGAAAAATGCGGTGTAACCAGGCATAGCTACTTCTAATAACAAAATTTCGATTTTTGCCGATATTGACTGGTGTGTAATCTTCGCTCTATAAGACAGCTTTGAAGACATAAAAAAAAACGCTAATCCCCCGCTCCCAGTATCGCGATCTCAGCGAGAACAGTGATAATTCATTAAAATAAAGCTTTTTTCTGGAGATAACAAAGTTTTGTCTAGTACGATGAAATCATAAGAAAGTTCTGCACGTCATCGATATCAGGTGGCAGTGTTCCACCCAGCTAGCACACAAGACCAAAAAGACGTCTTATTGGGGGATTAACGTCTTGGTTCGCGTGGCTGACGTCTCAAAGACGTCAGCCACGCGAACTAAGCGGGAGCGACATCAGAGGGACAATGAATCCGTCTTCGAAACGTCCTACGCAAGACGGTAAGCAGACGTGGGAGAATACCGCCCCCCCCCCCCACTCCCTCCCCACCGGAGATAAAAACGCAGGGCATGGCTCAAAGCGTCGGCGGGCGTCGGCGCAATGCACGGGGCGCCGAGATGTCGCCAGCTGCAATGGGGCCGGGAGGGAGGCGCCAGAATGTCCGGCTCCTTCTCGCCGGTCGGCGGGGGGATGAGGCGAGAGGGCGCAGGCTGGCGCAAACACGCGGAGACGCGAAGCAAAGGCAAGCTCGTTTGCGTGGTTGGAGGTGGAGTCAGTGTAGTCAAGTTGTTGGCGGCCGGCTCATCCTTCGTTTCTGGCGAAAATTCCGTTACCGTGCTGCAACTGCTGCGTGTGTTTGTGTGGTGGCATTATGTTCTTTCTACTTTCCTCCTTACGTTAACCCTGGTTCAATCCCGGCGCTTCTGTGACTGGATCCCGTAACACCAATAACTACGTCTCGCCGAAAATAAATGCAAGTACCACATTTGAATGGCTTATCATGATGCCTGTGAGATCACTCATGTGTTCCGCGGATAGGGCAAATCGGTCTGTGACAGATACAAGGAGGATTAATGCTATGTAAGCTCTAAGATAGTTGACGCATTAAACGCAAAGCAACGCAACTGTTGTTTTATTATTCAGATCACCGTGTATGAATGCATTCTGAAACTTTCTTAGGTCTATGTGCGTGTTCAGCCTGATTAGTGAGTAAGGAGTGCATTGGATTCGTTCCCACCATCCTGTAATTTGGTCGTTACGGGTAGCGAGTGCAGCGCCTGTACAACAATGTGGGATAGTAGTAATTTACTCGTGTCTTACACAGACGAATACATGCAAGTGATATCACGCGTTGTAGGGCAACCGTTGCTGCGCGTTCTTTCACTGTGGAATTGCAGTCGTGAGATTTCAGTTCAGGGCTGCGAAATTTACGTGCATGTGAATGTT
>JABSTT010005235.1:0-18330 GCA_013339685.2 Hyalomma asiaticum
CGTCAGTTCCGCTGGCTCCAATCTTCGAGGACTTGGGCTGTGCTCCGCTGTCCGTGTAGGGCTTGGAATCATACCCCGCACCTCCACCAGAAATGTCGCAAGCAAATACAAGGCCTCGCTGTATAAAAACTATTTATTCAAGGCGAACCTGTGCCTACTAACTTGACTTTAAACAAGAAGCGTCCTTCGCAAGACCGTCCTTCGAACGCCGTCCACTTCTCTTCCCCAACGCCACTCGTCTCGTGCCGGTCAACAGCCACCAATACTCTTGCGCGCGACGTACGTGGTGCCACGCGCGGTTCGGCGTTGCAATGCGCGTCTGACTGACACTTGTGTTGCGGCTTATTTCGAACAGAAGTGGTGCGCGTCTTCTGCAGATGAACAACTTGCCGCAATATATATATATATATATATATATATATATATATATATATATATATATATATATATATATATATATATATATATATATATATATATATATATATATATATGACTGATAAATAATAAAGCTTGAATTTAAAGTTTCATATGAAAAACGAAGCCCGAAATTTCACTCGAGCAGGGACGCAGTATATCGTAACAAAATTTGTTACTGGGCTAGTTAAGTTAGTTCATACAAATGAATAAAACTGGGCCTGCATCAACAAAAACATCTTACAATAAAAATTTTTGGAGGAGAATATTTCGCACAATTTTGTTGTTAGACATATCAATATCGAAGCGTGCTGCCCGATGGAAAAAAGAGCCGGGCCTGCGCGGAACCGCAGGACAGTGACAGCGTAAGCTAGAAGATCGACGTTCTTAGAGGTCATTTTAAACACCTGGAGAAACTAGCTCAAGTAGAGGCGGTGGGTATCCCCTGCTCCATAACTCTTATCATTTCGCCAAGTAGGGAAGTACCCACTACGCCATAACTGCACATCTTAGAGAGTCTTTTGGTGTCGTTTTCCCGAGAACGAACCGAACTCTCGGCCCGGCGTCGACGGCGAGCTGCGGTTTGGGCTGCTCTCCGCACAGCTGTCTGTTGTGCCCGACGTTGCCTTGCTGCAGCCACGCGCGTAGCTCTGCGATTCGCTTCTTGAGCAGTGGTCCGCATCTTGCCGAAGAGCCAAGTCAGGTTGCTGTCGGGGCTGCGCACGTCGCCTGCCTCGTGACGCATGACACGATACGACAAAACTGCTTCAAAGGGCAGCGCTTCGTAATAATGATGACGGAAAAGTTGAAGAAGATTGCTTCGTAATGATGATGTTGATGATGCCTCTGTAATGGGTGCAGAGCTACGAAGCATGCACCCCTGTGTTCTTTCAAATGATTCCTCGAACTCGTTATGCAATCCACTTTTCCCGACGTGTACTGGCGTATTATTATTCTGCAACGTAAAATTACATTTGTTAAGGCGATTCCTCAGCAGCCGTTCTACCTGTTTAGTTCTTTTAGCGATGATTTTTCAAGCACAGGCGTAGCTCAGTGGAAGAATGCTGGACTGCCAAGCAGTGGGTGTGATTTCGAATCCACGCAGAGGACGAGGTCGAATACTCCTCGGTCCTGGTTGTTTTTTCTAAAATTTGCGTGATAGTGGTTATGGGCAGCGGCGGCGGTGGCGGACAACTACGGCTCAAAAACGGCCCTTGTTGTGATCTCATAACAGCTTACGCTGTAAAAAATCACTTGCGATAGCGAGGTATTGTGCATTCGACCCCTGCAAGGGCAGCTTAATACGAGATAGCGAGGAATACACCGAACAAAGGACAAGATCTGTACAAACTTTGAGGACTCCTATTTCCTTGTTAATTTTGATGCAGGGCTCAGAAAATGCCAGAAATGTGTTGCCCAGTGCTTGTTCCTTGTCCGGTGTATTCCCTGTCTAGTCTGTTTAGTTGCGCTCACCAGGTCCTATATTCACAAAACCACCTTGGGGTAAAAATGTTCGCTTGAGCACATTCTTGCAATCCTGATCCTAAGCATGTCATTAGCAAAGCCTACCCGCCGATGGCAGAAAAACACCTGCGAAAGAGCCGTTTTGTGAATTCGGACGTAGTCTTTTCTTTTATTTTCTCTCTCTCTCTCTTGTTTAGACCGGAATAATTAACCGGTGAACAGTTTGTCGGCTTCATCGTTCCATGCTGCACCACCAAGGCTGCCTCCGTTATCTTCTATAAAACATGACACTGTAAGTGCCCAATGTAGAGTCAATTGAAAAAAAAAAAATGCGATGAGTTTTACGCATCTGAGGTACACAGGGGCCGAATTCACAAAAGCGCTCTTTCGTAAGTGCTTTTTCCCAAAGACTGGCCGGCTTTGATAGGGATTTGTCTAGCATCGGGATTTTCTTAGGTGTTTTCCGAAGTACGTATTTAGCGTAAAATAAGTTTGCGAATACGTGCCCCCTTTATTGAAATCGACCACGCCACACATTGCAACTGTGCTCAAATGATATCTCTATCCAAAACTGTAATGCTCTATACTTCCATTCAGCTCACTTCTGGTGAAAGACGCCAGCTTTCAGGTTTTTTTTTTTTTTCGAGTAAAGAAATTACATGTGTGGATATCGTTTCCGAAGAACATGTTATTCCGCCCATGTAAATGCAGGTGCTTTCGCGAAATCGCACGTCTTGGAGGTGAAACAGAAATTGCAAGACCTATTTCTTCTCCAGTTCGTGTTTGTCTAATGACATTGTGGCGGAAAAGAAAGCCTGCCCCTCAAGAGAAATACTTAGCGTAAACCAACACACAGACAGACAAGTATACGGGACTGGCGCTAACTTCCTTTTGATGTTTTTTGAAGGGACATAAGGAAATACAGATACGGCACAAGAACAGCATAAGGTATAAGCTTCGCAGTAAATTGACGAAAAGTTTAAGTCAGCATGCAGGTGATCATGCTTGAGGACTGGATGGGACCGTGCTTACTCATAGTTTTCTGTCAGATTATTTCGAGGTGATACCCTATGCCGGTTTTATGCTTCCCTTACGGCGTAAAAGTAGACTAGGAAAGGAAAGAAAAATAACGCAGATAATTTAAGGTAAGTATCAGGCCCCCAGAAATTCATAAAAGCTGTATAGCACCCGAACACGAAGGCTTCAGTAACGTCATTGGAAGAACACGACCATCGAAACTTCAGACAAGAGGAACCGACGACTGCTCCACGCTTTGTTCGTTGTCAAAAATTGAGCAACACCATGTAAGGGGCTCAAATGCGTAACCGTGTATTACAAAGAAAGAAAGAAAGAAAGAAAGAAAGAAAGAAAGAAAGAAAGAAAGAAAGAAAGAAAGAAAGAAAGAAAGAAAGAAAGAAAGAAAGAAAGAAAACCTTTCCTTAGGAAAAAGTCCTGCAGATCGCCCGAAATGTGAGAATCGGTGTCGTGCGAAGCAGTTGACGATGGAATTGGCTGTGATAAATTGTTTGAAATTAAGCCAAATCTTACGCACAGGATTGGAATTTGTTTGCAAAGGGCATAAGTGGGTGTACGCTTCACGTGCGCCAACCAGGAACGCCTACAGCACTATGGTGCCCAAACGGTTGCTCAAGGTACGACGTAACGTTAGCACTCGTATCACTGCACAGCTTAGACCTTTCTTCAGTGGAGGTAAAATTGACGCTACAGTGCGCCGATGGGCATATCATAACTGTCGTTCGTTTAAGTATTCCTACGGGATAGAGTGAGGTTGGGCCAAAGCATGCCGAGTGATAGCAAAACATATGGATTGTTTATTACAGTGCTCTGATAGCGCTTGACACACTTTGAGAAGCGCTATTCATGTTACACAAGCACAAGGTGTGCCTACGGATATCTTAGATGTCTGTCATAGTTGGTCCTTGATTGACATAGCCTGTACAAACTTCAAAAACCTGTGACACCTAACCACATAGATAGATAGATAGATAGATAGATAGATAGATAGATAGATAGATAGATAGATAGATAGATAGATAGATAGATAGATAGATAGATAGATAGATAGATAGATAGATAGATAGATAGATGGGGTCAAAGTTGCTCAAGTTCGCCCAGAAATGCTTCGCATTTTAAAAAATACGATACGTTTGCGGTCCAAGCTCCCCCCGCCATCCAATTCCTCGTTACTTAAGCGAGGTCACGGAAGTTTCGAGAATAGCTAGAAAGACATGTCATTAAAATAGGGACCAGCTGCCGCCGCGATGATGCAGCTGATAATGTTGATGTAAATGTGCTGAAAATAAAGTACATATAACTTGGTGCATGGGTATAGTAATTTCAAAATAATTTCATTACTCTTCAAAATTAATAGTAATGTAATGTCAGTAGTTTTAGAAACCTGCAATTTGTCGTGTAATCTATATTGCATGAATATTTAGGATGGTAGTTGGTTATGTAATGTAACTATCTTTTCTAATAATGTCGCCATCTCTGAACAGTTGAAAGTGAGCACCAGTCCAGCCTCCTTTACTGTCCTTGTGTTGTTTTCTGCTACGTTTTTTTTTTCCCCAGAAGTGATGAACCAACAAGCCCAACAAAAACATTTTCTTAAACCATACACTGTCGTCACTGTTACTCAACACACCGCAAGTGGTCCATAAATGAGAACCAATCATTAAAAATTCGGCTGATTCCGCGCATTGTGGGAATCGATGTTGATCGAAGCAGTCAGCGAGGACTTTGTCTAGTCTCAAGTATGTGGAATTGAGCCAAGTGTTATGAATAGAACCAACGTCTGTGTGCAAGCGACCCGCCGCGGTGGTCTAGTAGTTACCGCACATGGCTGCTGCTCAGTTACAAGTGAGTGGCCGCGGCAATCTACATTCGTTTTCTCTTATTTTTGTTTTCGCTGATCATGGAGTAAAGTAAGCATGGCTAACAAAGAATTTTTCCCTCCCTAAACGGCTCCTACTCATTTGCTACGAGTGGGAAGAAATACGACAAACCACAAGTAGCGTACAACGTCGAAGTGAACTTATGACGCTTGAGCGATTCTAGAATGTTTTCAAGAATCTCTTCGGGCACTTACGTTCGCGAGCAAGAAAAATCAATTGGTCATAAAGGAGCATTTGCTTCTTCTGCTTGGCTGCTTTTACCCAGACTATCCTGCGATGTAAACTAGCCATAAAAATGATGCGAAACGTGATGCAGCGCTCTTGAACATGGAATAGAACAGGAAAAAGCAGCAGGAGGGTGTACTTCCTGCACAAAAAACGCATGCAAGCTTAAAGAATAGACATAGGTAACTATTTGTTACAAGTATTGACACCATAAATAGGATCGTGTAAGGGCAAAAGTCGATAATTAATAAACGCGAACCTGATTTCTGCATGCCATTCTGGTCATCTCGGAGTCCTAGCTCTTTTAAACGCTAGAAATAATAGCCGCAACGATCCTTTTTACGTAAAACTCAACTTGCTGCTTGAACATTAGCGGGTTAATGGATATACGAAAACAAACACGTCAGCTGAAGAATACAATTACCCATTTTCCTTGGGTCGCTTGGTACATCTCAGGACTAAATATGCAGGACCACATACGCAAGCATCGTAATGGATCGTTTGTTGCCATAGTAACAGGATCCATGTTCAGGACTTGGCGATCGCCTCCGGTCCATAATGTTTCTTTTTTCTTTAACTTTTCTATTCAGCGTCTACCGTTACTATATGTGATAACTTTGCATGAAATGGCTTGTTTTAATGTCGCGATGGAGCCTACAGCGCTTCATTAAGATGAATTTCGCTAGCTGAGTATCGCGCGAATGGAGCTCACACTGCACGGCATGTTGCAGCCCAGCTCTCCAAGCTCGTCATAGGCAAAGCGTAGGAACCGCCTCTGACTACTCTGTCATATTTGTGTAGAAGGTGCTTTCAGATGTTCCTGTGCTGGATCCTCCCTGTTTCGCCGAATGCGTGCATGTGCAGCCTCACGAAACAAGAAACTGTACAACCCCAAACACCCCGGCTTTGTCGCAACGATCGCGAATGTCCAGGATCAACTGGCATAGTACACAAGCGGAAGCAATTGTACTTGACCCCGCGTCCAGCCACGCCGTTTAGCCTCTTTGCCAAGGCATGAGCCAGCAGCTGCACTTTTATTGTATGAACGCGCCATGAATCAAGCACGCTTGGATTTATTTCCACTAGTCAATCGTTGAATGGAGTTATGACGCCTCAAACAACGCCCTGCATATTTATTTATTTATTTATTTATTTATTTATTTATTTATTTATTTATTTATTTATTTATTTATTTATTCCGTCGCCGACAGCAGGACAAAAGACGAGGATATGCCGAGTTCGAGTGAGACAGTTTCCGACGACCTGATCCTTATTACCGAGACCTGTACCCGCTCCCGCAGCACTGCTCTCCGTCTTCTGCAGCGTCCCCACTTGGACCTCAGGGCGCCTATTACGCCAGGCGACGTTCTCCTTCGCCGCACCGCCGCTCCACTTTGCCTCTTTGCCCCCATCCGGCCTTCTTAAAAAACACTCAGAAAACTAAAGATTGCTGTTTGTGGAGGGAAAACTCCGTCCTGTCGATGATCGGAAATACCTCCTCGCGGCCCGGTCAATGTGTTCTCTGTAACTATTTAAGGCGTTCATGTGCAACCTGCCGTGGACACCGGTACCATCATTTCTGCTGTGCGCATTGCCTTGTGCTCACGGCTCCGTAAAGTTAGAACGCCTTATTTAGGATCCGTGTTACGCGGCGCCAATAAGGGATTGATTCACACCGACGGACAATGTACAGCTCGTGTTGTGATTGATGATATTCGTCACCACATTGAGATGCTTGTATTGCCCATGTGCCTTCGCGAACTTCTTCTGGGTTGGCACTTTTTGCACTCTGCCTCCGCTGTTATCTCGTGGAAGGAGAACGTCGTTCATATCACGGATACAGCCGTCGTACCAGTTGCCGAACCGTCACCCTCGATCACGAACTTGGCTGTCGCTGCAGACTACGTCCTACTCTACGCCTCTTCTCTCCGCCTACAATACAAATCCCGACCCTGTACTGCTACCCAGGGGGACGACTGTGGCAAAGATCGAACTCTCCACTGACCTCCGTCTCAGCGCTTTGCCTGTCATCGTCACCCCTACGAGCCTCAGGTACGGATGCCGCTCTCGCTTTCCGAGCCGTCATTGGTTCTGACTTAACAGTCGCGCAGTCCGAAGCACTGCTGGCGCCGTTAAAAAAGCATAAAGCCTGCTTTGATAGCTGTGCTCCAACACTGACCCAAACTTCCGTGGCTGTCCACCGTATTGAAACGGATTATCCTCGTGTTATACGCCACCGGCCATACCGTGTTTCGCAGTAGGAAACTCAAGGTCATTGAGGAACAAGTTGATCACATGCTAGCCCGAAAAGCTGTGCACCTTGAAGCTTCGCCTTAAGAATTCAACGCGATAGCGACGCGTGACCACACACTTTTTATTGTATGTCTTCACTCGTTTAGTTGAGGTTGGGAATTACTGCAATGTAATGGGCAAAGTACGAAGTGACGATGCTCCATCAAAACTCCCCAATGAAGAAGGGCACCGCAGTTCACCTGGCGCTTGTACACAGCACAGAATCAATCACACACATGCCTTCATGGCCTATTTGCGGATATGCAAATATGTATATTGTGGGAGAGATGGCCGTGTCTCCGCCCTCAGTCAGTAAAAGCTAGCCAGCGCAAGCGCGCCGCGCCCAGCAGCGCGTCTTGTCCAATCCCGGCATGGGCTAACCGCCGCGTGCCGCGCGCCACGCGCATCGCACAACACATCGTCGTTTCTCCTTCTCAGTGTCCGTCTGGCGGCGATCCCCACAATATAAAATGGCTCGTCGTAAGCGGTCATAACAATGATTGTCGCAGTCACAAAATAGTGCCTATTTTGAAGTAAAACTCGGCGTCCAAAGGCCGAAACAACAACAAGAAAAACGGCGCGCGGAAGAGGCACCGAAAGACACGCCGCGCCTACAAAAAGCCAGAATGTCGTAGAAGCTTTCTTATCGCGGCGAGCGCGCGCGCGGGGCAGACGTAAGGAGAGAGAGAAGGCGGAGAGTACACACCGACGCTCCCCGCGCAGTGAGAGAGAGAGAGGCGCCGCCCCAACGGGGAAGGCTCGAGAGTGGGCGAGAAGGTTCCCAATTGTATGTGTGCTCTGGGTCACGTGGCCCTACGGAACCTTCTAGTACCCTTTCCCAGGACTATATAAGCGGTCGGACACGGGCCGCGCAAGAGGGACGAAGAAGAGACGAAGAGAGAGAAGAGCTGCAAGTAAAAAGAAGGAGCAAGAAGTCTGCGTGACTCAGACGCCGAGCCAGCTGACAGGCCACCTGCAAGAAGACGCCGAGTGTCTTGGTGAATAGGACTCTTTGTGTTTTGTTCATTGTTGCAGTGCATGAACTTGTTCGTGTTGGTTGGCCTTGTATAACTTTGCGACCCATCTGTGTTTTGAGTTGTGAAAGCCGTGTTGTGTACGTTTGTGTGCCTGCCTATTTGATGAAAATATATTTGTTCTGTTTGACCACCCTTGGCTCTGACTCGGTCTCTGAACCGCTGCTGGCGTTTTGCTAGTGTGCTAAAGGGGACCAAAAATCTTATTGTCCAAGCTTTCGTGGGATCTTTTTCGGGGAACCAAGACGTTGGTTCTTGGAATTATTTCCGGCGATCGCGCCCCGTACATACATCATAGCACGGGTTTGGTGACAGTCGCGAGGCCGAGCGCGTTTCCCACATACGATGCCCACTCGGCCATATAGTTTTTTTTTTATTTCTTTACTCCCACTTCAAATTTTCGCTCACGGAAAACGGTCATTTTCCGCTCACAACCAACGACGCCGACACCGACGCCAGAATTTCTGCGAACCGATCTCTTTAATGCTATCGCGTTAAACAGTGTACGGCCTTCTACCAGCTCCAGGGCCTCCCCTGTCATGTTGATGGAGAAAAAAGATGGCTCCGTTCGTTTTTGTGTCGACAACCGCGCGCTGAATAAGATAAGACGCAAGGACTCATATCCAATGCATAGAATTGACGATGCTTTGGATACACTACAAGGGGCGAAGTATTTTTCGAGCTTCGACTTCCGGTCCGGTTATTGACAAATACCTATGTACGAGGCTGACCAAAAAAAAAAAAAACAGCCTTTGCAGCGCCGGACGGGCTCTATTAATTTAATGTTATGCTCTTTGGCCTGTAGAATGCTCCAGCTACATTTGAGCACATGATTGATACGGTTATTCGTAGCTTAAAGTGAAAAACCTACCTCTGTTACCTGGATGGTATTGTCATCTTTTCCTCCAGCTTTAGTCAGCATCTCGAACGACTAGACGAAGTCCGCCAGTGTCTTTCCAACGCTGACCTTCAAACTAATACCAACAAGTGCACTTTAGCCAGCAAAAGTAACAAAGTCCTGGGTCACGTCGTTTCGTAACACGGCATTCAGCCAGACCCCCCCCCCCGAGAAGATTGCTGCTCTACTTCAGTTCCCTTTACAATTGAAACAAAAGCAGTTGCGCAGTTTTCTTGGCCTAGTGTCCTACTTTCGTCGCTTTATCCACAACTTTGCTGCAATAGCAGCTCCCCTAAATCAGCTATTAATCACCGTAGCCTCTTTCGCATGGACGAATGACTGCGAACAGGCATTTCAAGTCCTTAAAGAACAGCACCTCCACCACTTTGAAAGACAGGGGAAGACCGGACCAGACAACGCCAGCAGACCCGTCTATTCTGCAGGCACTCGCCAGCCTCTAGCACGAAGAACAGGGATGATGATGGCTATGTGCAGATGAGAACGATGAGTACGTTAAAGGTACTTACATTTATTTATTTATTTATTATTGCGATAGCAATTATATGGACAGTCTCGGCTAGTTTTTGCCGTCCCCGTCGCCGCCGTCACGAACCGTATATATATATATATATATATATATATATATACATATATATATATATAAGTACCAAAGAAAAATAATCCGGATAAGTGCTTCCGACGCGCGGAATCTAACCAGGAACCTCTCACTCCGCAGCGCGTGGCGCTAACCACTACGCCACAAAGAGCAGGCGCTTGAAGGAGCTAACGGCGAGCCTTATATACACACCCTTTACCGCTGGCAGGACTTAGAGACGGCAGGCGCTTATAGCGTTTCTTCATTACCAGCGAGATGGCGCGAGGAGCGCAACGCGGGCAGCCGCGTTTGCAACAGGAGCGCTGTTCAAACTGAGAGCATCCATTGTGACAGCTTATTCGCGCTCGTTCGGTTTATATCTGTGCGTTCGTTTCGTGCGTGCTTCACTTGATAGTTCGCGCTCATCTTCTGTTTGTTCATTTAGCGGCCTCCCCTAGCTTTGTATGTGTAGCTTTGTGACACACAACGTATAAAGCCCTTCGTACCAGCACGAACTGCCCACGGGAGACGCTCACTTAGCAAGTGCATGTTTGCTACAATTAATGATTGCTCCGTACGCTGTGAGCCTCACTTCGTATAGCATTACAATTTCTTGCTATCGCATTCATCGCTCCGCCCTTGCGGTGAAACTGTGACTTTTTTATTTATTTATATTACCCTCAGGGCTTTACAACACTGTAAAATGGACGGGCAAAGAACAAGCAACACAATTAAATACAACCAGCGAATTCAGGATACATAATACTGGAAACATACTGATAAACTGATACTCAAACATAAAAATTTACGAAATCTAGAAAGTGAAACAACGTACAGACAGAACCTGCAAAGGATAAAAGAGGAAAAGGAAACATAACAAATTCACGTGAAATACAAATCACGGCGCATATTAATAAAGCGGAACATGTCAGGGTTATTAAGGGCGACGATTGATGAGCACAGGTGACTTCAGCCGCGGAACGTATTGGGGGAAAAGATGGCGATAATGCTGAGGTACTGCTTCTAGGAATGTGCTTTGTTGCAGCGATAATATTTTGATGTTCCAATAATTTGATGAGAAGGTTGAATTCGTGGAATGTTAATTGACTGAATAGCGCGCTGTGTATAAAATGTATTGGACCATAGCCACGAACTTTGCACGCGCTGCGGGTCAGAAAATCACAGGCGTTTTTTTTTTTTTTTTTCTTGAAAGCAACCATTATTCGCTTCCTCGTTCCCACAATGCCGCTGAGAAAGCCAAGTTATACCGGATTACTCTCCCTACATTTTCTTTCTCTCTCTGCTGCGTTAGTAAACGCAGCACACAAAGAAACAGGAGACGACACAGAGAAAGAGGAACTAGTTTAAGTTAGTTATACCGTTTTCTATGACTAGTAATTAGTACACGAGCATCAAAAGCTTCTCGGAAGTCATACGATCGTTTCAACTGCAAGAAAATAACCTGAGTGCTTATATCTGATTTATTCGCTCACTTGCCCTTGTATCTCGGGCCATACAGGACATATATCTAGTTACTTCGACGGAAAATCTGGCGGATAAAGAAACTTTCTTACGAACCCTCGATGGATACTTTGTGTCATCAAGAACAACAATGATTTCAGAGGAAGCAGCGCACTGTTATCAAGAAGAGAGGCGCCATCAAACTTGACATACGTTGTGCGGAAACAGAGGCAGCCATAATGACTGGCACGTGGGTAAGCAGCAGAATTTCGGCTTGTTAGATGTTAGGATACGACATTACTCTCGAAGTAAGGACTGCTGCAATTATAGAGCCTCATCAACAATTTAAAAAGATGACGACAACGTGGTAAGAAAAGCACAACGATGGTTGAAGCTGTTGGATGGGAACACCACGCGCAATCTTGTTTTTGCACTAAATTTTTGCGTCCCTCATTCAGCACGTGTCGAAATATGATGTATTCTTGACAGGTATAACCTTCAAAGATATTGTCGGTTTTTCCCACCATGAATCGGAGACCTTGGTGCAAGACTACAGGTCTAATGGCCAGTAATCTTACCCCAGGGGCTCCTATTAATGAAGCGCCAGCATGCATGAGGGACTGACGTTCAAATGCTCAGGAATTTGGGCGAGGTACCTGATGGTTAGGCAATGTGATCACATATAGGGATGAGATATTCACAACAGCCGAAGAGTTTTAGAGAGATCTCTACAGTAGCCGCGATAACCAGCATAATAGTGAACGGGGAAATAGTTTAGAAGAGGCTGACATTCCACTAGTACTGACAGAGGGAGTAATGAAAGCTTTGAAAGAGATGCAAACAGGAAAGGCACCCGGTGAGGGTCAGATAACAGCAGATCTCTTAAAGGATTATGGACAGATTATACTGGAAAAACTGGCAAGCCTGTATACGCAATGCCTAATGACTGCGGGCATACCGGAATCTTGGAAGAATGCGAACATCATCCTAATCCATAAGAAAGGCGACACAAAGGACTTGAAAAACTACAGGCCGATTAGCTTACTGTCAGTCGTGTACAAGGTATTTACTAAGGTAATCGCTAACAGAATTTCTGCCACCTTAGATTTCAGTCAACCTAGCGAACAAGCAATGTTTCGTAGAGACTACTCAACAGTATACCATATTCATACTATCAATCAGGTGATGGAGAAATGCACAGAGTATAACCAGCCCCTATATATAGCCTTCATATATTACGAGAAAGTATTTGATTCGGTCAATACCTCAGCAGTCATGCAGGCATTGCGGAATCAGGGCGTAGACGAGCACTACGTAAGACTATTGGAATACATCTACAACGGATCCACAGTCACCGTAGTCCTCTATAACGACAGCAGCAACATACCTATAAGGAAGGGCGTAAGACAAGGGGACACAATCTCTCCAATGTTATTCACAGCATGTTTACAAGATGTATTTAGAACACTGGATTGTCAATAGGTGGGCGTAAGGGTTAATGGGGAATACCTCAGATTTGCTGATGACATTGCCTTGCTAAGTAACTCGGGAGATAAATTACAAAGCATGATTACTGACCCAAACAGGCAAAGTAGAAGAGTGGACCTGAAAATTAATATGCAGAAAAATAAAGCAACGTTCAGTAGACTTGGGCGAGCACAGCGATTTGAGATAGCTGGCGAGGCATTGGGTGTACAAGTTAATATGTCTACTAATGCCAGGTAGTGGCCCCTGATCCGAATCATGAGGCTGAGATAATTAGGAGGATAAGAATGGAGTGGAGTACATTCGGCAAGCATTGTCAGATAATGAATGGTAGCTTGCCAATGTCTCTGAAGAAGAAAGTGTATAACAGCTGCATCTTACCGGTACTCCTCTACAGGGCATAAATTTGGAAGCTAACTAAGAGGCTTCAGCTTAAATGAAGGACGATGCAGCGAGCTATGGAACTGAAAATGGTTGGTGTAACCTTGATGGACAAGAAAAGAGCGGAATGGGTTAGGGAACAAACGCGTGTTAGGGATCTCTTAATAAAAATTAAGAAGAGGAAATGGGCGTGGGCGGACCATGTAATGCGAAGACAAAACAACCGTTGGTCATTAAGGGTTACAGAGTGGATTCCTAGAGAAGGCAAGCGTGGCAAGGGGCGGCAGAAAGTTAGGTGAGCAGATGTGATCAGGAAGTTTGCGGGGATAAGTTGGGCCCAGTTAGCACAAGACAGGGATAATTGCAGATCTATGGGAGAGGCCTTTGCCCTGAAGTGGGCGTAGACATGATGATGATGATGATGATGACAACGACGACGACGACGACGACGACCTGGTATATCATGACTTGTGAGCGTATAACGCTACTCAAAATGAGCGAAAAACAAAATGGTGAAGGGGTAAACAACAGGAGAGGACAACAGGGTGAGCGCTATCAGTTGGAAGTTAGCGCTCACCCTGTTATCCTGTCTTCTTGATTACCCCTTCCTTCTTTTTGGTTCACTCGTTTTGCGCAGCACTACACGCTCACAAGTCAGGGACTGACGATTCTGCGTGAAAATGTGGCGAGCGTGGGCGGCTTTTGTGCATTGTTATCGTTTCAACGCGGTCATTATAAAGACACCCTATTTATTCTCCACGCCTACAGCGAATAACAAAAATTATTTCTGTTTTAGTGCCAGTTATGTGTGCTAGAGTGTTTGAATGATCACTGATGAATATACGACAAAAACACGAAAGAGCTGGAGGGGGGGGGGGGGGGGGGGATTGCAGCTAGACACGATGAGAAATACGTGCGTGGGAGAGGCTCACGTGGTTCATGTTCGTATGAATTCTAAATGAACAGATGGATGAACGGTGTGTATGGGTGGACGGACGGACGGACGGACGGACGGACGGATGTATGGATGGATGGATGGATGGATGATGGATGGATGGATGGATGGATGGATGGATGGATGGATGGATGGACGGATGAATGGATGGATGGATGGATGGATGGATGGATGGATGGATCGGTCGAAATACGGATAGAAAGACATTAGGAGCATTCCCTTTGAATTGCGATGGTGTGTAGTGCCACAAAGCTCTTTTTTAGTCCTCTTTAATCTCCGTGATTTGTGCTAAGTAGCGCGTCAAGCCTATCACGAAAGACATTGGACGCAACTTTATCACGATTATAATTTGCACTGTGGCGTGTCAGCACATGCCCTGTTTGTCAGTCTGGAACGTCTGATAGAAGAGCGGACAAAATTATTAGGGAAATCAAAAGTAAGTAGTGTTCTGCTGCCGCGTTTACCTTCACAACGCACTTAATGAAAAACCTGGTTACTTCACCGTGACATGTAGTTTCTGATTTCACCTTCTGAACCGTCGCCCTTTCTTTCTTTTCTGCAGTCATGCAATGCTGGCGAGCCACCACTTGCCAGAGGTGGTTTTTGTGCATCGGTGGGAGTTGCGTGCTATCACGTAACAACAAGCAGCGGCACCTTTGCGTAGACCACAGCTTTCAAGATACTTTTTCTGCAAACACAACAGTCTGTCACGGTTGTTGTAGTGGTTAGGGTGCTTGACTGCTGACCCAAACGACGCGGGTGTCGAGCCTGCTGCAGCGGTCGCAGGCAAAATGCGAGAGGCCCGTGCACTGTGCGGGCCTCTGGCTTTCTAGCAGGGCCTCGATGCACGTTAAAGAACGCCAGGTGGTGGAAGTTTACGGAAATCTCCTCTGTGACGTGCCTCATAATCATATCATAGTTTTGACACGTAAAACCCGACAATTGTTGTTATTCCATGGGAAAGAAATAATTATCCGTGAGAACTACTGTAGCCAATTAACTGTGCGTGCAGTTAGGCAGCACAATACCACCCACCAATCACGCCTCCACCATCTCCACTACGATGTACACTATGCTGATGGTACCCCTTCCATCATAATGGGAGATTGCGGTAATGGGTGACGGTCAAATTTTTATGGGTAGTCTTCACTGCAGGTACTGCGGTCTGCAAAACTGAAATTGTCATTGACACCGAAACACATACCTGCTGGGCGCGCCATGGCAACTAATTGAGTCTGGGCATGAAAAACACGCTTCATGAGCAAGATTCACTAAAGCAGACACCCTAGTGTGTTGGAGACAAGTTTTCGAGGCAGTGTTGATTAAAAACAAAAAAAGTTCCAACCAGCATTTTCAATACAAAGAGATATTACCGAGTGCATGACACCAAAATGTGCACGATGTTTTGCGGCGTTGATGTAGATTCGCTTTCCCCCGCTTTGTTTCGGAAACAAACACAATTACTCCCTGTCCTTGTTACATCAAAGTGTGTTTACAAGGTCAACTAATGGCTTTTAAGCAAGTGTACCTGTTTACTCAACCGTAACAAGGGCAAGAGGAAGCACACTGCTTTAAAGAGCATCAATACCGAGAAAGGATTTCAGCCACAGAATAATAAGCATGGAAGCAGAATAATTGAGTTTTGTTTAGCCCGCTGCGGTGCGTGGCTGCTGTTGAAATTTATCGGCAGTAAAAACGTCGAGACTCAAAAACAACGTGCACGAGAGAGCAAAAGGAGCGCTTCCGACGTCTTGAATTATGTGAAAATTTATTCTCTACTTAGCAAAAAGGAAACAAAAAAGAAAGAAAAGATGGCCTTTAGGGAAACAAGTACCTCACGCACTGACGCGATTCGCAAAGAGCTGCCGTCGAGTGCGTGCAAAGTGACGTTCCGCAGGCACGTTGGGCCACGCACTTTCATGTTCTTTCACAAGCAGCAGGAACCAAGTGTCGCAATACACTTTCTTATTCAAGCCGAAAATGTCGATTGCTTAGAAAACACTTTTGACTTCATATACACGCCTTCGGTGACTTTTCTGATAGTGCATTCGTTGTTCCTGAAGCTACTCCACTTGCTATTCGGGCTGCTCGAGATTTTTTTTTTTTTAATATAGACCGTTATTTCCTGATTTCGGCCTCTCGGCAACACAACTGAGCACAGAGTCGCAACAGCCTGACAGAAGGGTATTTTGATGCCGCAGTGTCTGCATCTTCTGTCGTTCAAAGAGCTCCTTAATATGCCCAAGTCAAGCGGATTCTAACACGTAAGGGTTCCTGCATAATGAAAGCTCTCTTTGGCATTCTTTGTTTCAGGGGGCAGCGGGGCGAGAAGAGAAAATGCCGTAACTCAGCTCTCATCCCACCACCCTTTGCCACTCAAGTACGATCATATTCGCCACTGTGTTGAGGATGAACAGAAGGAAATACACCAACTCGTTGAATCATTGCAGAATCTGTTTGTGCTTGTTCTTGGTTTTTTTGTTTAGTACAAGTTTTTTCGTTTTTAAATTTTTATAATGATGGCAATGAGAGAGCGCTTTCCTCCAGCCGCCTTTCCAGGGTGATTTTGTACGAGGGAGAAGCTATCTACATGATAAGACAAATATCGACGCAACTGGCTGCAGAATTCACAAATTAATTATTTATTGTTTACTTTAGAGCCCTCGTTGCTATTGCGGAATTGAAATCAAGGCGCAGTGAAATTGCATTTTCCCAACGGAACAGAGGAAGAGCTGTGAACATAATCGCAGAGAGGTGATGCTACAGGGAAGAGCACATGGACCCATTCTACTTACTGCGTCGCGGAAGATTTAGCAGGTCATTGCAATGTCACCGTCCTTTAGTGCTACACTTGTCTCAATGCGCCAATGATCTGTGAGCTTGGGCCTACAACGAGTATTCCTCCAAGGTCATAAACATGCTCCACCACCGTGGTACAGCTAATAAAGACCGAAATGCCATCGTGGTGTAGTGATTATGGTTCTTGACTGCCGACCCGAAAGACGTGGGTTCGATCCCAACCCCGACGGTCGCGTTTCGATCGTGTCAGAATGCTAGAGGACCATGTACTGGGCGTGGTCAGTGAACGCTAAAGAACCTCACGTGGTAGGAGTTTTCCGAGCCTTCCACTACTGCGAATCCATACCTCATAATCTATTCTGGTTTTGACACGTAAATGCACGTTTCCTGCGTGATATTATGGAGGCGAGTGTTGCGCATTTTGGTTCCAAGATATAAAGTGAAATGTCAAAGCTGTCGCAAGCATTTTAATACACCACAAGAGATAAAAGTAGACCGGTATCGGGCCGAAAGATATGCTAGGACCAATCCTTCGCTTCTTGTTCCGAGGTAACAACCACTTCCCATAGAACTGCCGACGGCAAGCTCTTTATCAACTGGGTGCTTTTGTTACACTGCTGATTTACTCCCACACTTGCTATGCTTCCTTGAAAGAAAACCCGTAAAATACACATCTTAGAAATGCTTGCATAATGGGGCTCTGTTAATATTTGCCAATTATTTGGTTACTTTCAAGTGTCCAAAAAAATAAGGTAGGAGTTCATATCGGATCGTGTGTCCAGCCAGGTAACCAACACGTTTTAGGATTTTATGTAATACGATGGGTGAAAAGTAGTTTCAGCGTGAATGCAAAAAATCGCATGGCGCAAGAAAGGAGGACTGGTATCTTATTTAGGAGTTACTGTATCTTATTTACTCAGTGTGAAGCCAGATAAAAGCGCTCGTTCAACGCTTTAAAATCGCCCTCCTTTCGTGGCAGAGGCGTCGGATAATTTTAACCGAGTGGAATTTTGCTTCAAGGTGGCATTTTGCTATTGGTGAAAAAAAAATGTGTGCCGTGATTAAATCGACGAGCATAGTCTGCGCGGTTCCGCATCTTCATCATTTAAACGACTGGCGGGCTTGACATGAAGGTGTGCAAGAAGCCTTACCGATTTCGGGAGCAAAGAAGATGGAATGTCTACATTCTTCGAGTGGGAGCAGCCCAAATGGCTGCCCTCCATTACGTTCAAGGAGGAGGAGGAGCAGGAGGGGGGAGGAAAGACAGGGAGGAGCCAGTGCTGAGACCGCTGGCTACCCTGTGCAGGGGAAGAGGGGTATAAGGGGAATGAAAAGAAGAGCAGAAAGAGACAGACAAGAAAAAAAAAAAGAAAGAACCAAAAAAGAAAAAAAAACGCGACACTGCTTAA
>JABSTT010005236.1:0-17592 GCA_013339685.2 Hyalomma asiaticum
AACGGAAGAAATCAAGACTGCACTGTCCTCCTGATGGAGTTCTAAGCGCTGGCGAAGCTTGTCATTTTATGCAATCACTTCTGAGGAGAGACGGGCAGGATATTTCCCCGAGATAAATTTAAATTTGAAACTTAGAAAACAGCGGTGAAAACAGCGCACATATGTTTCGGACTGGCAGCATGAGCTAGTCTATTTTTCATTTCAGGTCATTCCTCTGAAGGCAGTCTGCTGTGCTCCGTAATGATGACGACGTTGACAACGGCGTCGAGGACACCAAAGTTTTGATGTCTGTCTCCGCATTTGTTTTTAAAAGTCTGCCATCTATCTCTCTAATGGGCTACCGTTGCCGACATTTGCCGTATCGTTGCTCTTCGGTGCTGCCACATTTTGTATATATTTTGAAGTCCTTCATGACGTGACACACTCGTTATTTCTGTGAACACGACAGCCTTGGGGGAAAAGAAGGGACACGACACAAAAATATAAAATCGAAGTAAGGTAACCAGGGTTTGCTTTCACCTTGATCATTTTTGAAATAAACAGCATACTGTTTATGAAGCTTTTTATGAAGAAACCTTTATATTTCTGTGTATGCGACTATCTATTTGTGACTTCATATTTGTGTGCATGCGAGAAAGGACAACGCATGGAAATGTGGCAATAGCATGAAAATATCCCAACGCTTTATTTTCGATGCAATCATTGTAAAATTACAACACGCTAAGTATAGCGACATCGCAAGGGGTTCCCGATAGGAAGAGTAAGAAAAAAAATGCGGCTAAGTTTAAAATAGTATAACAGCGATTTCAGCTGCTTTTTGCGATAGTGGAATTGCCAATGGCCTTAGCGATATGGTTTGGGCACAAGTGTATGTAGTTCAGTGCTAAAGATTCGGGCACTACCACAACAGCGACAAGAAAGTTTCACAACACAAGAGGTTATTCCCAAATCAAAGCGTTATGGTGTCTTACAGAAGTGGAAACATAAAGACAAGTACGCTCGCCGCCCTTGCAATGATACCCTCAGTTGTAATCCAGTGCTCATGATGTCTCCTTTTCTTATCCCTGTCGTGTTCCAAATGTTTCATAATGAATTATCAACGACCAGCTTGCCCTTCTGCTATGCTTTTGCATTTAGTAGCTTAAAAATCGTTCATCCTCAGCCGACAGTATTGCATGCTGCTGGCAAAATATTGCGAAAAAGTGTACTTACCAAGACAACCACGCCAACGTCTTCCAAGGAATTCACTTGCAGTATTAGAAGCATCGCAACATTAGTCTGGCCGCTTCTGCAGGTACCAGATTGATTTCGCTTCTTACGTGAATATATTCACGAACGAGAGAGGTTGCACAAATTTCTTACCGATGACACTTAAAGCCTTATACATGTATATATAACGAAAGGGAAGGGGGTCAAGGGCTCGCTTTATTTGTTAGAAACAATTTAATGTAACAACAACATTGAAGCCTAGGAAAGCATAGGGGAAGTTATTCCAATTCGTAATTATGATATTGATGCTCTACCGCCTTCGTAGCTCAGTGGGTAGAGCATCGGATGCGATATCCGAAGGTCGTGGATTCGGTTCCCACCGAAGGTAGGTTTCTCTTTTCGTCCACTTTAATTCCTTTCTACTTACGTTAAACCCCACAAATCAATCAATCCTTTCTACTTACCCCAAAATTACAATATCATAATTACGAATTGGAATAACTTCCCTATGCTTTCCTAGGCTTCAATGATGTTGTTTCATTAAATTATTCTATAATATATATATATATATATATATATATATAATATATATATATATATATATTATATATATATGAGTGGTGTGTGGTGTGGCGCGCCTCCTGGATGCATAGTCAACTGCAGCTCAACTTCGACACAAACGCCAAGGGTACTTCCAGGTCCTTTTACTTGACCGGAGCCGACCATCTATCATACTTTCAAGTTTTCTCCAATAGAAGCCAGCCTGGATTCAAGCCTCGATTTACTTCGCAAGAGCACAGGACGCAATGCGAAGTGTCAGTGGGCTTGGGAGCGCAAAAATTTCCAACAATAGAAAATAGAGAGCAGTTCGACAAGTTCAGAGCTTCGGGAAATGGCTCGCAAAAAAGAAATGAAGAATCACAGATGATTTGCACAGGTGTAGTGCAAATTATCGCCTACCAGAAATTCAGTAACGTTGCTACATTTTAAAGGAATGTATGTCAGGTTAACTTTTAGAAAAAATGGCTACTCCTTCGCTCTAGGGAACAACCAGCAAAACTAGCAGCGGCAGTTTTTATCGCAGTGAAACGATAAAAACTACCAGCCTAATTCAAGCATATTGCGAAGGAATGCCAGATTGGCAGGAACGGAAAGGAAAACACGATACTCATGTTGATGGCTATGGCGGAACACGGAAAAGAACATACCTCAAACTCAAAGAAATCGCGTTTTATTGTTTTCGAAACCTGTGGAAAGTCGCATTACGATGTATTGTTTTCTGATACGTGAACATTTCGGACAGAACAAGAGGTGTTGTTTTGGACTTGTAGTCTGAAGTCAAGTCACGTTCTATCGCTTACTTTACCACGCGCACAAGAATAAAAGAAATGAAATGGATGTAGGCACTCCTGGAATATACTTTGACTTGACGAACATGTTTCCTGGTTAGGAACCTCCATGTATCTACTGCGGCCGAAATCGTGAGAGCACTGGTGACGTGAGCAAATATTAAAAATGTTTGGCCGCGCCACAGAAATGGCACTACTGCCATAGGTATGCGGAGCACGTCCTTCGTTCTTCAGCTTTGTTGTACAGTGCAGCGAGGCGGTCGCTCACATGGTGAGATAGTGTAGCGTAGCTATGTGCATGTCGACACTTCTCTAGGAAGAGCAGTGTTTGCCTTACACCACACAATATGACAACAAAGTAAAAGGCGCGCTCACATGACGACATGGGCTGCTGACAGCGGCGTCCCCACGAAGGCTCCCGCATAAAGTCTTTGGCGGAGTTTCTCTTCTAGAACTTCATTGTTTCGTAGGAGACTTCCTGAAAAGCTACAACGCAGCCTTCACAACACCATAAAGAGTTTGTTTTCGTTGGGAGGTGAACGCTGTATAGCACGAAGGGAGAGAGGGGAGCATAGCTGCCGGCGCTATGTGACCGTGCGCACGCCGTTCTGCTCTTGTCTTTCGGCGGCTCTATTTCCGATTCACGGGATTCTGCCAGAATGACTTATTATACGACCTCGCGGAGCTGTGCTATCAAATTGCTTATTTTGGGGCCCTTGGGGAGCCTACATCCGACATAATCACGCTGTGCATGATCACCTAGAACGCTGTATATATGAGTATCTGAGACAACACGACTAGGATCCATCCGGTGAACTGTCTTTTCAATGCCTTAGCTTATAGTGCTTAAGTCAAGGTGATAAAATAAGCAACAAAATGCCTCGCACACCAAAATATGAAGAATTGTGATTAAGATGTTTTGTTCTCTTGGAGCTTTCAAAGTGTCCGATCGAGGCTTCAGTATTTTTGTTACTATTCTATACGAGGTCTTTCAACAAAAAGATAGTGCCTGTTCTGCCGGAATTGCATTTAATCCAAAACCAGAGACCCTTCGATTATATCTATCTATCTATCTATCTATCTATCTATCTATCTATCTATCTATCTATCTATCTATCTATCTATCTATCTATCTATCTGTTCGTCTATAATTTTGTGCTCTCCTAGCCGTCTCGTTCGCTTGGTACATAATACAACTGGCATGGGAGCGTATGAGCTTATGACAAATACGAGCAATATGTTATGACGTTATCATCATCATCATAACGATCACTATCGTCAGCCTATTTTAAGTTCAGTGCAGGGCGAGGGCCTCTCCAACGTTTTCCAATCCACTCTATCCTGAGCTAGCTGGTTCCATTTTGATGTCCGCAAACACCTTAATTTCATCGCTCCGTCTAACCTTTTGCCTGCCTATGTTGCGTTTTACCTCTCTTGGTATCCAATCCATCGCTCTTACTGCTTATCTGTTATCTATCCTCATCATGACGCGTGCTGCCAGGTGCACTTCTTTCAGTTGATATAGTAATATCAACTACTCCCAGCTGTCTATTCCCTGACCATTCCTTTCGTTTGTTATCTCTTAGCGTTAAACCTAAAAACTTTCCTTCCATTAAACGCTGCGTGATCCTTAATTTTATCGCTTGTTTTTTCATTATCCTCGACAAATCTTCATCGTAAGTCAGTAACAGGAGAATGCAGTGATTAAATAATTTTCGCTTTGTGCCAGCGGCAAGTTTCCAGTCATAATCTGCGAATGCCTTCCGAATGCGCTCCAGCCCATCTTTATTCGACGGAGAATTTCCTTTTCATGGGTAGCCGTCCCTGTTAAAATTCTTCGAAGTATTCATTGACACATTCTATTGGTGATTTGCTAATTTTAAATTTTTGTTCTTTGGTTAGACTGCTGGGCTTAATTTTAGTGTTTTGCCTATTCATTTTCAGTCCTATCTACTAATTTCCCGGTTCAGGTCATCAATCATGTTTTGTAGTTCGTCTTCGTCGTTACTATAGAGCACAATGTCGTCTGAAAAACTTAAATTTCCGAGATATTCTCCGTCTCTGCCAATTCGGTTTCCTTCCTAGTTTAAAAGTTCGAACGCTCGTTGTAGGCATGCAGTGCATAACGCCGGGGAGATCGTATCTTCTTGTCTGACACCTCTCTTGTTCGGAAATTTTTCTGCTCTTGTCATATATGAGCAGTGTGGCTGAGCAACATTTGTAGATGTTATAAGTGGTTCGCATTTATACATCAGGTAACCATTGCCGACGTAAGATTCTAGAAATCCTTGTATTTCTAAAGGGCAAATGCTATCTCATAGTTTGTGAAAGTCATGTACGGAGGTTTGTTATGTTCAGATAACTTCTCAATCATTAGGATAATAACATGTATGTGGTCCATTATTAATATATTGAGTAACCGTTCCTAAAACCAGCAAGTTTTCTTCGTCGCTTAGCCCAGCCACTCTGGTCTAGTTGCTATGTACTCGACTGATGATCCGGGATTCGCAGGTTCGAATTCCGTCTGTGGCGCCTGCATTTCGTTGGAGGCGAAATGTTCAGGCCCGTGTACTATGCGATGTGAGTGCGCGTTAAAGAACCCCAGGTTGTCAAAATTTCTGGATCCCTCTACTACGGTGGCTCTCATAATCATAGCTGCTTTCCGGACGTTGAACCTCAGAAATCAAATAGGATGGATTTGCAGGCTAGTTGGTCAAGCATCATGGAAAAAACAGCGCGAACACAAGGACGATTAAAGAATTACAGCATATCCACGGAGTGAATGATGATGAGTGGGCGAAGCTCGGGATGTTCGTCGTAGATCGTGCAGAGTTCCGGATTAATTCAGTTAACGCGCACGCTACGAATCCTCATTGTTCAACTATGCACAAGTGAAATCTCCCACCGGCACTTCATTGCAAGTCAAGATGCAGTGCCTATATATATATATATATATATACACGCGGGTTACGCCATATATATATATATATATATATATATATATATATATATGGGTTGCCGGTGAACGCTTCTCCAAAGCGAGCAGTCGGTATTTCTCAATCAAGAAACTCGCTAGGAGACTCGCGGTTGAGAGCGCGTTCTCCTTCTTTGCGAGCTGGTACAGCGTTACTCTAAGAAAGAGCGTTTCCATAGCCAACGCGCGCCCTTCGCTCTCTCTCTGTCTCTCTCTCTCTCTCACAAGACAGCAGAGCATAGGCACGCGCCGGGAGGCGCGCGCCGATGCGAACGCCGAGGGCGAGCGCGTGCCTCCCAGCACGCGGGTTACGCCTGACGCCTGACGACTGACGCCTGACGCGTGACAAGGTTAGACTAAGAGGAGATTCGCCTCTAAAAAGGGAACACACATCAAACGACGGAGCGCTGTGGTATTTATTGGGCAAAGCCGAGTATTTGTCTTACACTAGCAGATATTACTTTCGTAAATAGCTTGTATATTGCTGGGAGTAGGATAATTGGTCTGTAAGTATTTGATTGATTGATTGCTTTATTTCGTCACAGTACAGTGTAACAGGAGGCGGAGGGAAAAGCCGTAATGACGGCTTGAGGGATCCTCCGCCCCCTTTGTGAACAATGGCAGCAGCTGAAAGGACATCACAATATCATACACTTTTTATACATAGCTTATACAACAAAGAAACCGGCTGCAATCTTCTGAACCCAAATAATTACTACATTGTTTATACAACAAAAAAGAGCCGTTAATTCAGCGACACTTAAATGAGACACATCTATATCTTTGCCAATGTAATTATTTAAAATTCGCGGAAGAGTACATCGAAGCATCTGAAAACCATAATTAGTACGAAAGTAAGGAACGTTCCACATTTCTGTATTTCTAGTTTCATAAGTCTTTTCCTTTAAGCAAAGATTCGCCATATCTGTAAACAAAGAGTTTGAGCGTTTGCAGCTGAGACAGTACTCTCGTAGTAGTCTGTATTGATATAGGTCATTCACTTTGATTATGTTATATTTTTTAAACAGTGGGTCGCTAGGTGCTGTAACTATAGCGTTGTCTATCAGCCTCAGTATTTTCTTCTGTATTCTCAGTAATTTGTTAAGTTTGTTTCTGTAGTTGTTCCCCAAACCAATAGCAATAACTAAGATAAGAACTAAACAGTGATTTGTATATCAATAACTTCACCGAGTTGGGGATGAGGTACCGGATACGGCTGAATATTCCAGTTATCCGGCTTAATTTTAATTGAATATAATTGACGTGGTCATCCCATTGCAAAGAACTGGAGAAATGTACCCCAAGTACTTTCACTGACGTCACTATTCTATATCTGAGCCTCTAAATACAATGTTATTCTCCAAAGTCACTTGTTGACCTTTCGAATGAAAAACTACGGCTGTTGTTTTAGTTGGATTTATTTTAACTTATTTTACTTGTCCAGTTGTCTAACTTCTGTAAGACGTCATTAGCTTTATTAGAAAGGATAGCATCTGATGCTGATGGGACAAACATACTCGTGTCATCTGCATATATAATAAACTTAACTTCTGGGGAGATATGGACAATGTCATTAATATATAAAGTGAACAATAAAGGGCCAAGAATGCTCCCCTGTGGTACCCCTGAAATTATATTTTTCTTGTCTGATACTAAATCATTTATCGAAACGAATTGACATCTGTGCGCCAGATAGCTTTTAAGTAACATGAGTGGGAGCCCGCGAATGCCATAATGATTTAATTTTTCAAATAAAATACCGTGGTGAATGTAGTCAAATGCTTGTGTGAAATCTACAAAAATTCCGACCACTTTATTTTTTGTTCGAACTGTTGTAGAATATATTCTTTTTGGTCCAGTAGGGCGAGTTCTGTAGACTTGTGTTTTTGGAAGCCATATTGCGATTTTGTCAGGACGTATTTGGTGCAAAAAACAGGATAAGCGACTAAAAATAATTTTTTCTAAACCTTTAGAAAATACGGGGAGAATAGATATCGGTCGATAATTTGCAACGTTTTGCTTGTTCCCCTTTTTGTAGAGAACTATTACGCGTGCCGTTGCATTTTCGAAGGAAAAACCCCTGTCGAAATACAGAGATTGAATATGTGTGTTAGTGCTGGACTGATCAGATCGATAACATATTTCACTGGTTTTATTTGCATGCCATCGGCGTCGCAGCTGCGACTGTTTTTTAAGCCGAGAAATACTGTGCGGACTTCTGGTTCAATAGTACCTGCTAAGAAAAACGTGTTTGTAGTTTCTGGACCCATAGTTCGGCAAACAGCGGGTGATCTGTCGTTAAAGTCTCTGTAAACGAAGTAATCATTAAAAACATTGGCCATAGCCTCTCCACTGACAAAGTTTCCATCATGGAGTACCTCCTTAATTTCTTCTGTTTTCGGATTGCGGCCCATCATTTAACTTCTCTATGTCACCTTTCTTTTGAATTAGGTGCCCCGCCACGGCGGTGTAGTGGCAATGGTTCTCGGCTGCTGATTCGAGGGTCGCGGGATCGAATCGCGGCTGCGGCGGCTGCATTTCGATGGAGGCGAAATGTTGAGGCCTGTGTACTGTGCGGTGTCAGTGCACGATAAAGAATCCCAGGTGGTCTAAATCTCCGGAGACCTCGACTATGGCGTCCCTCATAATCAGAGGTGGTTTTGTGACGTTAAACTCCACAAATCAATGAATCTTATGGATTAGGATTATAATAACGCGTTTCCAACTTAGCGGTAGACTAGATGTCTTGATACATTTCGTGAAGAGCGACGCGGGATTTAAGGGCGAAGCACCGTAGGGTCGTGGCTTGTCCATTGTCCGTGCTCGTGGCAGAGCACCCTTGTTATAGTGTGCGTGCGTGCGTGCGTGCGTGCTTGCGTGCGTGCGTGTGTGTGTGTGTGTGTGTGTGTGTGTGTGTGTGTGTGTGTGTGTGTGTGTGTGTGTGTGTGTGTGGGCCCATCCTGGAGGCTGTGCGGTCAGACGGTGTATGTGCACGTGTGGGCCGATTCTGGACGCTGTACTCCGAGACAGTGTCGTCTGCTGGCGTGAGAGAGAGCGTACGGCACGCGTTGGTTACGGAAACACTCTTTCTGCGATGATGATTGATGATGATTGCGGTTCGGTTAAGGAAAGGACGCTGATTTCCATTGGCCATGTCGGGAGCACGGCTAAGAGCCCGTGGGCAAAGGGGAAAGGATGTGAAAGAGATAGAAGAGGAACGCCATAGTAAAGGGCTAAGGCAATGACGATGATAATGATGATTGTGGTTCGGTTATGAAAGGACGCTAATTTCTGCAGCCCATATAGGGAGCACGGCTAAGCGTACGCGAGGGTGGGGGAAAGGGAGTGAAAGAGATAGAGAGGAGAGAGGAAGGCCGTAGTGGACGACTCCGGAAATTTAGACCACCTGGGGTTCTTTAACGTGCACTGACAACGCACAGTACACGGGCCTCTCGCATTTTCGCCTCCACCAAAATGCGACGTCCGCGGCCGGGATCGAACCCGCGTTTTTAAATGCGAAGCATTTCTTAGCGAACTTCGGCGAGTTTGGGCGTATCTATCTATCTATCTATCTATCTATCTATCTATCTATCTATCTATCTATCTATCTATCTATCTATCGATCTATCTATCTATCTATCTATCTATATATATAGACGCCTACGATTTTGTGCTCTCCTGGCCGTTTCGCTAATGGGATGTATGCGAAAATTGCTATCGAACAACATGACTGCATTGCGAACATAAATGGCAGGCCATAACACGAAAATCATGACATGCATGTCATGAGTGACATGATTTGCATGCCACGGTCTTGGTGCTCTGCTGACCGTTTCGCTAATGGGATGTATGCGAAAATTGGCATGCCACAACAAGACTGCATGACAAACATAAATGGCAGGCCATAACACGAAAATCATGACATGCATGTCATGAGTGACATGATTTGCATGCCACGGTCTTGGTGCTCTGCTGACCGTTTCGCTAATGGGATGTATGCGAAAATTGGCATGCCACAACAAGACTGCATGACAAACATAAATGACAGGTCATAACACGAAAATCGTGATACGCATGTCATGAGCGGCATGATTTACATGCCACGGTCTTGGTGCTCTCCTGGCCGTTTCGCTAATGGAATGTATGCGAAAATTGGCATGCCGCAACATGACTGCATGACAAACATAAGTGGCAGGTCATAACACGAAAATCATGACATGCATGTCATGAGTTACATGATTTACATGCCACGGTCTCGGTGCTCTCCTGGCCGTTACGCTAATGGGATGTATGCGAAAATTGCTATCGGACAACATGACTGCATGGCGATCATAAATGGCAGGTCATAACATGAAAATCATGACATGCGTTTCATAAGCGGAATGATTTACATGCGACGGTCTTGGTGCTCTCCTGGCTGTTTCGTTAATGGGATGTATACGAAAATTGTTATGCCACAACAAGACTGCATGGCGAACATGACTGACCGGTCACAACATGAAAATCACGATTTGCATGTAATGAGCGACATGATTTACATGCCACGCGTTTCGTTAACGGAATGTATACGAAAATTGGCATGCCACAAGGTGACTGCATCATGAACGTAAATGACAGGTCATCACATGAAAATCATGACATGCATGTCATGAGCGGCATGATTTACATGCCACGGTCTTGGTGCTCTCTTGGCCGTTTCGCTAGTGGGATGTATAGGAAAATTGGTATGCAACAACATGACTGCATGACGAACATAAGTGACAGGTCATAACATGAAAAGCATAACATGCATGTCATGGGCGGCATGATTTGCATGCCAGGCGTTTCGTTAATGGGATGTATACCAAATTGCTATGGCACAACACGACAGCCCTACGAACGTAAATGACAGGTCACAACAATAGAATCGTGACACGCGTGTCATGACCGGCGTGATTTACATGCCATGGTCCTGGCGATATACTGCCGTTTCGTTAATGGGATGTATACGAAAATTGGTTTGGCACAACATGACTGCATGACGATCATAAATGACAGGTCATAACATGAAAATCGTGACATGCATGTCATGAGCGGCATGATCTACATGCCACTCGTTACCTTAATGGGATGTATACCAAAATTGCTATGGCGCGACACGATGGCATGACGAACGTAAATGACAGGTCATAACGTTAGATTCATGACATGCGTGTATGAGCGGCATGGTTTACAAGCTACACTCATGGTGCTCTTGCGGCCGTTTCGTTAACTTTATATGTACTAAACTCAGTATAGCGAGACAACGATGCAAATCCATTTTACGTTCCTTATGGTGCTTCGCATCTTCTGGATTCCCACTGCACGTGGGATCTGCCAATTTTTGGGGGGGGGGCGGCAGCCGAGTACTGTAACAACTGCACGACCGCGGCGGACCGGCTAAGGAAATTTCGATCACCTAGGGTTCATTAACGTGCATAGTGTACGGACCTCTGCCATTTTCGCCTCCGTCGAAAATGCCACCCGTGTTTTTTGGGTGGCTGCCGAGCATGCTATCCACTACACAACTGCGGCAATGAACGCTGTACCGCCTCGCAGGGAGCGAGAACGCGTCCTCGCCCGCGAGAGACAGCGCCGACACTGGCTGGCTGCGTCTGCCGGCGACTTTCTTGATTGAAGAAACCGACGGCTCGAGCTGCACAACCATTCACCGGAAATTTGACTCATGCCAAGACGATGTCATGCTTCAGTCGAAGCATGACATCATACATGCAAAAGCAGTCTAGATACGCGAGCAATTCCGAGTCTGATCTTCCATGGGGCCTTCCAAAACGTTGCTCATACTCCCCTTCTTCGAGAGCTCAATCTCATTGCAGTCGTCAGAAATATGTATGTAACCGAACCACAACCATACATATACGTACAGAAATCCGCCTCATACGATTTGGGTAGCTTCGCACGCCCCAAGGCTCAGTGCTCTCCCGTTTTCTGTTCAATCTGTCAAGATGTGCTGGTGCGAACATTCAGGTCTATATCAGATCTCAATTTCTCGCTGTATGCCGACGACGTCACTCTTTGTACGACATCACTCTTTGGACGATGGGAGGATACAGAGCACTCTGCAGGCCGCGGCCACCATGGTGCGGCTCGTGCGGGGTCTATGAATCTCACATGCTCCCCTCTGGAATTCGAGCTTCTTCTCATTCCATCGCACCGGGGGGCAGAAAAACACATCTCTAAAATACAGATTATTCTCAGCAACACTCCTGTTACGAGCAGACAGGCTACGGGTGCTTGGTCTGCACATTCAAAGCAACCACCTCAACACATATACACTAAATGTACTCCACACCACAGTTGATCACACCCCACGTGATCTGAGGCGGGTCTCCAATAAACATGGTGGACTAAGGGAAGCTTAACTCCTCCGCTTGGTCTACGCGTTCATTATCAGTGAGATTAAATTCTCTACGCCTTATCTACATTTTCTTAAATGTGAATCGGATCAGGTGGACACCCTTTTACGGGAGCTATATAAATGCGCTCTAAGGGTCCCAATTCGGACCTCCGATCAAAGGCTCATGGAAACTGGCATCTTCAATACGCTTACTGAACTCATAGAAGCCCATGTGACATTCCAGTATGCCAGACTTTCGAATACCGGGAAAGGCCGACGTATTCTACGAACAATTACTATCTCTCCTGCACCCATTACCAAGACAAAGTACACCATTCCACAACGTATACATGAGGAGCTCTACATCCGCCCACTTCTAGAGAACATGCACCCTGTGTGCCACAAACAGCGCAGGTAGCAGGGAGCAAAGGCTCTCATAAGCAGTTGTCCACGTCAATATATGTGCTCTATGTTGACGCCGCCGATTATGGGAACAGGAATCATTTCGCGATATCCCTTATATCCTCTCACGGGGAGGCCGCTGCGGCTGCGTCGGTTTCTGCTTTTTCCTCAGAGGAAGCGGAAGAGGCGGCCATAGCCCTGCCCCTAACAATCCCAGTCATCAGTTATCGTTCGATAATAAAAAAAGTGGCAGATCCCACGTGCAGTGGGAATCAGGACAATGCGAAGCACGCATCAGGAACGCAAAATGGATTTGCATCGTTGTCTCGCTATACCGAGTTTGGTACATATGAAGTTAACGAAACGGCCGCAAGAGCATCAAGACTGGGCATGTAAACCATGTCGCTCATTCACGCATGTCAATAATTCCAACGCTATGACCTGTCATTTACGATCGTCATGCAGTCGTGTTGTGCCATAGCATTTTTGGTATACATCCGATTAGCGAAACGAGTGGCATGTAGATCATGCCGCTCATGACATGCATGTCACGATTCTCATGTTATGACCTGTCATATATGATTGTCATGCAGTCATATTGTGCTAAACCAATTTTCGTATACGTCCCATTACCGAAACGGCACTATAGCGCCAGGACCATGACATGTAAATCATGCCGGTCATGACATATAACATGAAACTCATGACATGCATGTCATCATTTGCATGTTATGAGCTGTCATTTATGTTAGTCATGCAGTCGTCGTGTGCCATAGCAATTTTCGTATATATTCCATTAACGAAACGGCCGCAGGGCACCAAGGCTGTGGCATGTAAACCATACTGGCTCATGACACGCGTACCATGATTCTGATGTTATGACCTGGCACTTACCTTCGTCATTCTGTCTTGTTGCGCCATAGCAATTTTGGTATAGATCCCATTAGGGAAACGCGTGGCATGTAAATCATGCCGCCCATGACATGCATGTCACGCTTTTCATGTTATGACCTGTCATTTATGTTCGTCGTGCTATCATGTTGTTGCATACCAATTTTCCTATACATCCCACTTACGAAACGGCCAAGAGAGCACCAAGACCGTGCCATGTAAATCATGTCGCTCACGACATGCATGCCATGATTTTCATGTTATGACCTGTCATTTACGTTCGCGATGCAGTCATGTTGTGGCATGCCAATTTTCGTATACATCCCATTAAAGAAACGCGTGGCATGTAAATCATGTCGCTCATGACAAGCATATCATGATTTTCATGTTTTGACCTGTCAGTCATGTTCATCATGCAGTCATGTTACGGCATACCAATTTTGTATACATCCCACTAACGAAACGGCCAGGAGAGCACCAAGGCCGTCGCATGTAAATCATGTTACTCATGACATGCATGTCATGATTTTCGTGTTATGACCTGTCATATATGATTGCCATGCAGTCATGTTGTGGCCTGCCAATTTCCGTATACGTCCCCTTAACGAAACGCGCGGCATGTAAATCATGTCGCTCATGACATGCATATCACGATTCTCATGTTATTGACTTGCCATTTATGTTCGCCATGCAGTCATACTGTGGCATACCAATTTTGTATACATCCCATTAACGAAACGGCCAGGAGAGCACAAAGACCGTGGCATGCAAATCATGCCACTCATGACATGCATGTAATGCTTTTCATGTTATGATCTGTCGCTTATGTTCGTCAATGCAATCCTATTATGGCATACCCAATTTTCGTATGCATCCAATTAACGAAACGAACAGGAGAGCACCAAGACCGTGACATTCTAAATCATGCCGCTCATGACATGCATTGCCATGCGTTTCATGTTACGACCTGCCATTTGTGTTCGTCAGGCGGTCATGTTGTGCCATACCAATATTCGTAAACGTCCCATAAGCGAACGCTCAGGAGAGCACAAAATCGTAGGCGGATAGATAGATAGATAGTATAGATAGATAGATAGATAGATAGATAGATAGATAGATAGATAGATAGATAGATAGATAGATAGATAGATAGATAGATAGATACGCTCAAAGTCGCCGAAGTTCCCTAAGAAATGCTTCGCATTTAAAAAAAGCCATACAGAATTTCGGAGCGGCTGGGTCCTCCGAGGGCAGTCCTTTCACTCACTTAAGGCCAATCCCATCCTTGAAATGGTACAACTGCTTTGGACACCTGCGCATGCGGGCCTTGCCGGAAACGAGTCGGCTCATGCCAGTGTCCGAGGATTTGTGGTCCGGGCGCAGGCGTCAGGCACCGTTTACAGCGCGGGATACGCTTTTAAGTTCAGGATATTTATTCGCACTATTGATTTCGGACCGTTTATCATTATCAGCGCTAACGCGCCAAAATCCCTGCGCAGGCGGGAAGTTCTGTGTCGACAGCTGCTCGTACCCTTCCCTCCCTTAATCCTTCAAAGCATCCTCCATCCCTTTACTCTCTATCCTCTTGCACGTTCTGGCGTCCGTGCTAGAGCAGACTTAAACCACATTATGTGGGGATGTCCTAATGCACCCTTCCACTTCCCTTGAAGAAATTCATTCTTGTGAGGAGCAGTGGGGAGGCTGGTCTTGCGCAGCTCGAGGCCCGAATTCGGAGGGCATCCTGGAGTGGGGCTGAGGAGCATGGAGGAGCCTACGATCAAGTAGTTCATCCCCCCCACTCTCTAACCCACATCCCCTTTCCTCTAAAACGGACAAATAAGTTTCCCATTCATTCATTCATTCATTCATTCATTCATTCACCGGCCACCCCGTATATATAGGCACTGGACCTTGACCTGCAATGTAATGGCGGTGGTAGATTTCTCTTGTGCGTAGTTGAACAATAAAGGTTCGCAGCGTGGGCGTCAACCAAATGTAATCCGGGAATCGGCACGATCTACGACGTGGCAGCGCAGCAACCTCATAAAAAATAGGAGCATGAATGACAACGCGTGTGTAAATATAGACACGCGTTGTCACTCATTTACATGCACAAGTGGACAATGTCTAGGGGTAATTTACGGTAACACCGAACGATCCCCACTGCTTCGCCCACGCGTCATGATTCACTTCGTGAGAATGCGGGGATTTTTCGCATCTAATGTCAATTCAGTTGTTGATCAAATTGGCTGTTCTGTAGTCTTCACGCCAGGACAGGCCTTTGACGGCTTTTCTAATTTCGTCATTGGTTATATCAGGCCGTAATTCACACCGCAAACGCTATTAGGATATATATTACTCCTTCCTGTCATTCACAACGACGTAAATAGCTAACCTGTGCACGAATCTTCTAGATGACCGATTACGAATCACGTGACAACCTAAAACTTGCTACCCGTTTCCCGCAAAATTTGCTACGATTCTAGGCGTTCACATGCATGCCCGTACGCGTGTTGTTTATCTGGTTGTAGATGTCATGTATGTCTGCTTGCTTCTTTCTTTTTTCAACTAACGAGTCTTTCCTTATACTCCGCACGTTAATACGACATGTGAAAATATAGGATCGCTATATATTGCGTCGTACTCAACCGCGATTCTAAATCTAGTAACCATGCCTGCGTCGCCCAACTCCGATCTTGTATTTTTTTCTCTCTCCTTCTTTTTCTTCTCCTACACGCGGACATGGGACGAGCACTGGCACGAGGGAGACTTGAAAAAATCAGACCGAAGCTTTTTACCCTAATTATAGCGTCAAAAGGACGTTTGAGAAACGCATTTTGCTCAGTCTGTTAGAACAACCGACCACAGGACTAGCCAAAAGAGAGGTAGTGGAAGCTTATTTTATAGCTAAGTGTGCTGACAAATGCGTAAGCATGCCTTCCTTGACATTGCTTGGTAAGGAGCAGCAGTTTTTAGAGAGTCTTTTGTAATGACACCAAATGGTACGTTTTATTAGCGCATTTTGCGGGTTTGCATTGCCCTCATGCCGTTTGCCGATAAATCCTACTCATTTTATTCATTCTTTTATTTTTTTTTCATTTATGCTGCGTTGATTCTTGTTCATTTTCCTCCTTTTTTCGCGCATGTTTCAGATTTAATCGGCATACTCTCATGTACTTTCTTGGTAGAGATACCATGGAAAACCTTCGATTATGTACCGTTCCTGGTGGTGCGTCTGCAAAAGGTGTGGCATTCATACAGACCCTTTTGGAATTCCGAAGTATAGTTGGAAGTTTGCGGCAGTCCTGTGTTCCTTCTTTCTTCGTCTGTGTTTATTTTTTCCGCTACCGAGTTTGTGTCAAGTTTTACGAGGATATCGAATTAACAATGAAAAGAATAAGGAGACAATACAACAATAGTCATGGGGGATTTTGATGCAAGAGTAGGAAGAAACAGGTGGAGAGCAAGCGAGAGGCAACTACGGTGTCTGTGATAGGCATAGCCCTGGATAAACCTGGAGTGCAATTTGCAGACAGACACCGACTCGGAATAGTGATTATGTTCTTTAAGAAGCATAAGAATACGTAGTGGACATCGAAAAGCCCTAACGGGGAAACAAACAACGAAACTGGCTTTATAATATGCGAGAAACCAGGCATAATTCAGGACAAAGAAGTAGTACGCAAGCTAAAATGTAGCGATCGCGCATTAGTAAGGACAAAGATTGTACTTATCCCAATAATGTAATAACTAAACTAGTTACTAGAAAGAGGCAAACCTACAGGAACAACGAAGAATTAATGTCGCACTAAAAAAAGAAAACAGGTTTGACGCGTTAGATGAAAACAACCAAGATTTACAAACAGTAAACAAAACCATAGGGAAGTGATCTTCCTAACAGCAATTGAAGTCGTCGGGGTTATAAAACAAAGCAAGATGTAAGCAGTGTCTCAATCCACTAAAGACTTAATAAAGAAACGCCAGCATATGAACGTCACTTCGTCAAAAGATAAAATAGAATTTGCAGAATTATCAGAGCTGATTATTAAAGCCAGGCAGGAGATCTAAGGAACTTAACGTAAGAGAAATAGAGAAAGCAATGGAGAAAGGCACCAGCATTAAATCGGTCAAAAAGAAACTGCAGTTAGAAGAAAATAAAATGCATGCGCTAAAAGATGAACAAGGTAACGCTATCAAGAGCAACAAGGTAACGCTATCAAAACATCATCGGAACAAGGTCTCCCCGTTACTTCGCACAGCTTTTCCACTTGGTAAAAAAATAACGACGCATGCCCCTTAAATATCAGAAAAGAATTAGCGAATATCAGCCTAAAATAGACCAGGTGCAAGAGGTAGTTCAGGACACTGTTCGTTATCACCATAGACCACAG
>JABSTT010005237.1:0-17047 GCA_013339685.2 Hyalomma asiaticum
TTTTTCTAGTGATTTTTCTACTGCTTTTTCAACGATGGTCGAAATGGACTGAACAACTGATGCATCCATAGCGAGAGGCGAACGGGCTGTAATTCCGGCATATCCATGCATCCAGCTCTGAACTTCACCAAGAGCGTCTCGACGCGAACAACGCCTTCTCTCGATAATTTCAATAACCTGCAGTTCTTTAGACCGAGCAGGACAATCGGTGTGATCAGCTGTGCAACTGGCTTGGCATAGGCAACATGACTGATTATCAGACTTGCAATCTTCAGCACTATGATCAGCTCCACAAACACGGCACCGAACATTAGATCGGCAACCGCTTGCGCTATGTCCATATCGCCAGCATTTGCCACACTGTAGAGGGCGTGGGGCAAGGGGTTCTACCTTGTAGATTAACGGCCATGCTTTAATCTCCGAGGGACGCGATGTGATTGCAAATGTAGCAATAATTGTCTCGGTTGGAATCCTGACATTATTAACTAGCCTGTTACAGCGGTACACTGACACAACGCCTGCATCAGAAAAAATCTCTAAGACTTCCGCCGGACTTAGGCTGACATCTACACCTCGAACTAGGCCTTTACAACAAGCAAGGTGGGGAGGGATGAAGCAGCTCACCGGATGAGTGGCAAAGGAAGTGCAATTTAGAAGATCTCGGATACAGGCCTGGTCTGGTGAGCAGCAGAGAATCCCGCCTCGTCCAAATTGACGAACCTCGGTTATTTGAAGGAAGTGTGGCGTAGCCGTGCGAAGCTCTGACTGGATGGCCTTAGGGTTCTTCATGCGAATGGCCCCACCATCCGTCGGTACCAAAGCAACAGGAACGCTGCTGATACCACTGCGCAGAAATAGCTCCAAAGGTACATACTGAGAGGGAATAGAAGCAGCCTGGAGATGAGACAGACATCTCAAAAAGTAAAAGTTACACTTGAATGCGCAGATAACTTAATACGGTAAACTAATAAGACAAAATAAAAAGTAACCGCCGGCAACAAAGCAAAAGCCCCCGAGAGAGACTTCACCAAAACAAGAACTACGGCCCGCTCGGGTGCCTCGCTAAGTGCTACACTGTACAGGGTGGTGATAACCAGTGGCGTTTCCCTTACGGAAATGTCATATATGGGCCAGATATGTATTATATATGGTGAGATATGGACATATAAGCGCTCATATTAGGCTATATACTTCCATATGTTCAAAATCATGCTAGCGCAGCGTGCTAGCACATGGACGAAGAAGAGAAAGACGTGCGCTCGTGACTGTTAGAACGTTGTTCGGTTGGTTTTATGATCGGCTGCATTTCAGCCATGCTAGGACGGCTCAGCGCCAATAAACCCGGCAGAAGTGTCTTTTCACCACATCGTATTTGCTGCCGAAACCCGGGAAGCCAGCCAGCGCCTTCGCAACTTGCGGCTTCTTTCGGAAGAGACATCTGCAACGAGCCGTCATGGAGCGGATCAAGAACAAGTGGGCCGCTCGCCGAGCGCAAAGCACGAAGATCATGAGCGAGGTGAACGGGATCCTGCAATCCGGACAGTTCGATCTTTCTGGCCTTCGTGTCCTGCATAGCCGGTTGAAAGCGGCCAAGTCAGAGTTGATCCTGCTCAACGCCGAGTTCGAAGCAGTCATGACGGACGAGCAAGCCATAGAAGATTATGATTCCGTCATTGAATACGAGGAAGCTGCTATAAGCTCGACCACAATATGGAAATGTTGAAAACTTCCTCTTCGCATTCGACGACGGAGCCACCCCCCGCAACTGACGGGAACCAACCGGCTACTTTCTCGACGAACGCGACACGCTCACAACGTCAATTTGGCACCAAGTTGCAGAAGTTAGAGCTTGTGGGTTTCGACTGAACGATCACCAAATGGCAGCCGTTGTGGGATATGTTTCGACATTCTGTCCACGGGAACCCGCGGCTGTCTGACACGGATTGCTTCCATTACCTGGTTTCGCTGCTGGACGGAGCTGCTGCTAAGGCCGTCGCCGGAATCCAAGTTACAACGACGCCCTTGTAATCTTGAAGCAACGCTACGGCGACCGCAAGTTGATCGAGCAGAAACTTTTGGAGAACCTGCGCATGCTTGGATCTGTGACCTCATCGAATAACGTTACAGCCTTGCGGAAGTTGTTTGACAACGTTCAACTCAACCGAAGAGGACTCGCCAATCTTGGGGTGAGCGCTTCTTCATACGCTTCAATGCTATGTGAAATACTCCTGAAGGCTATTGCCCAAGACATGGTAGTACATTATTACAAGAGCGAAAGTATCGATTCCGCTACGTCATCAGTAGCCACAGGCAGCAGTGCGGATTCAGTTGAACGGGAGTTAGAGCGCCTGCTGAAATTTCTTCAGGTAGAAGTTGAATGTAGAGGGAAGAGTGCTCAGACTAGTACACCGAGACTGAACGAAACGCGTTCGAAGCAAACTCCGAGCTTCAATATGACGTCGACTCCTGCGGCAAGGGTGCTTCACAATAATGCAAAAGACTTAACTGAACCATGCTTCTTTTGTGATGGCAAGGACCATAAGACCGAGCGATGTACGAGCGCAGTTAGCCTCGACGATAAGCGCACTATGCTCAGGAAGGATGGCCGATGCTTCAAGTGTACGATGAAGGCGCATCTCGTACGTGAATGCCATAGCAGGATACAGTGTACAACATGCAAGCATCGCCATGCTTCCTCGATGTGCAATGCTGACGGTTCCGTCAGCTCAGTTTACGTAGGATCGAGAAAGACACCGAATGTCGCCATGCATGTTGCAACGGACGGTACCCAGCCTCGACTAGCTATGGAGGTTCTCCTCCAGACGTTCCGTGCCTGGCTGACGACTCCGACGCATTGCTGCTACGTCCGCGGTGTCTTGGACAATGGCAGCCAAAGCACGTTCTTGCAGGAAGATATATGTCAGAAGCTTAATTTATATCCCGTGCGAGAAATGGATCTCGTGGTTAGCAAGTTTGTACGAGCTAGATCACAGCATGCTCAGCGAGCTCAAGTAGTGAGCATTGCTCTTCGCAGCCAGCACGAGAACATCTCAGTAGAAATAGAAGCGATCGTCGTGCCGTTCATATGCGAAGATATGATCGAAGTGCCCCAAGATAACAAGTTGTTCCGCGACATCGTTGCGGAGGGCAAACCATTAGAAGACGCAGTGGTTTTCTCTGGAGTCACAGGTGAACCGGGAGTGAGTCTCTTGATCGGGTCCGACCAGATTTGGAAGCTCATGCCGAATTCGAGCGAGGTCAAATGGGACGCAGAAAACCGATCTCTGGTAGCGATCAACACGAACTTTGGATGGACTTTTCAAGGACCCTTGGAGTTCTCCGAGAAGGTTCATCGGAAGACGAGCAGACACATCTGTGTTTTGCGAGTGGACGTACACGACAATGAAGCCCTTTCCTCCCCATTACAACGTTTCTGGGAAATGGACGCCATTGGTATTGTGGATACACCATCATCCAACCAAGAAGACGTTTTGACGAAGTTTATTGAAACCATCAAATGGAAACCAGATGGACCAGATATGAGCGACAATCGCAAAGTTGCGCTTTCCAGACTAACTCATTGGTTCGACGGCTTTCTTCAAACGATGAAGCCTAACAAGCTTATGACAACGATATTACGCATTATGTGAAGGATGGTCATGCGGAGAAGGTCAAGAACGTGAAAACAACACAAGGCAACGTTTGTTACATGCCACACCATGAAGTCATTCGCGAGACATGTACCACTACAAGACTGCGCATTGTCTTCGACGCATCGTCGCGCAGAACAGCCTCATGTAGTCTAAATGAAAGACTTGAAAAGGGACCGAACTTGAACTCCGACCTGCTAAAGATGCTGATCAGGTTTCGTTTGTATACGTTCGGACTTACGGCTGATGTACAGAAGGCATTCCTTCAGATATCCATCAAGGAAGAAGATCAAGATGCGCTTCGCTTCTTTTGGGTTGACGAAGTACCGACCAAAAACAAGCCGCTTCCGAGGCTCGAAGAGATCAGGATGAATCATGCGCCTTTCGGAACAACGTCAAGTCCGTTTCTCCTATCGTCTATGCTTCGGTACCATTTCAACCACGTATATTCGAAATATTGAGCCGCAGCTCTTAAGCTCAACGAAATCTTTTACGTGGACGATTTGGTATTCGGCGCTTCAACACCCGAGGAAATCTCCCACTTGTACGAAGAAACAACCGAGATCATGAAACTAGGAGGCATGAACGTGCAGAAATGCTCGACTAACGAGGACAGGCTGCGGCACACACTGAAGGAAAAGGCATCAGCGATGCAGCCTACTCAAACGAAGGTACTCGGACTTTACTGGAATACGGAGGAAGACACTCTGCGTGTGAATCTTGACCAAATTATGGACATTATCTAGAACGGGAAAACCACAAAGCGAACGGTGGTCCAAGCGACATCCAGAATTTTCGACCCTTTGGGATTTTTGTCTCCGTTCACCATCAGAGCCAAAATCATCTTTCAAGAGATATGGAAGCAAAGCGTAGATTGAGACTTATCACTACCAAAGGATCCCGAAGACGATTGGATCAAGTTTACGACAGAAGTTGAAGACGTAAGAAGTTTAACTTTGAAGAGGAGCTCATTGACTCAAGTCAACACGGACGGAGCTCACTTGCAGCTTCATCTCTTTTCTGACGCAAGTCCGCAGGCATACGCTGTCGCCGCGTACTTAAGGGCTGAAGATAGATCGGGAAACATCTATGTCCAACAGTTGCTTGCAAAAGCTCGGGTCGCTCCCATTAAGAGGCTGACTTTACCACATCTTGAGCTCGTCGGAGCTTGCCTGGGTGCGCGGATAATAATGTTTCTACATAAGACACTACCGAAATGCGATGAGTACCTCTGTTGGACCGATTCTAACATCTGCTTACGCTGGATTCGGTCATCACCCACTAAGTGAAAGCCCTTTGTTTCCAGCCGACTGATGGAAATTCAAGAGCGCACCGATCCTAGTCGCTGGGGTCACTGCGCTGGGAAAGTCAACCCAGCTGATTTTCTAACGAGAGGTGTGCCAGCCCAGAGCTTTTGCATAAGTTCACTATGGTGGCTTGGCCCGGAGTGGCTCATTACGCCTCGAGAGATGTGGCCAAAGCAAGAAGAGAACCGCGAGAGCTCACCTGACATGTTACTCGACGAAAGAAAACCAACTGATAACGTGGTTATGATGGCCCAGAGCAAGATGCAGGAACCTCTATTTGAGGTCATTAAGTACAGTCGCTGGAAGACGGTGCTTCGTATCACGGCTTGGGTGAGGAGGTGCGAGAAGAGAAGGTCCTCTGTCAGCACTGGAGATTGTAAAGAGCGAAGATACGTGGATCAGGGCCTTACAAGCACAAAGCTTTGGAAATGAGATTATGGCACTAATCACGAACAAAGCTCTCGACAACACATCGGCCATACGAGACCTTCACACTTTCATGGATACCAAGGGCATAATCAGGACCAAGACTCGCCTAGACAACGTGGATGCTTCACGAAACGTAAAATGCCCCGTACTGTTACCCGCCGATCATCGTTGCACTCACCTCATCGTAGACAGCGAACATCGACGCCTTCAGCACAGTGGTGTTGGTGTCACACTCACCGAGTTGCGTGAGAAGTTCTGGATAGTGCGTGGTTGTCAGTGCGTTAAAAAAGTGCTTGCACAGTGCGGTGTTTGTGCGAGGTTTCGTTTAAAAGCCGCTTCAGCTCCTACAGCCCCACTTCCTATCGACAGAGTCTCGAGGTCTCATTCATTTGAAGTCACGGGCGTAGACTTCGCTCGTCCAGTTTTTGTGAAGAGAAGCAACTCTGTGAAAACATTCATTGTGGTGTTTAGCTGTGCTGTAGTGCGAGCAGTTAACTTAGAGCTAGTCAGTGACATGACTGTGAATTCTTTTTTATTGGCCTTTCGTCGTTTTATTTCACGCCGCGGCTTGCCAAGTGTAATATATTCTGATAATGCTTTAAGTTTTAAAGCAGCCATTCGTGAACTTAAGCTGTCATATGGACTTCTACGTGATGTACAGGTATAGAACTTTTGTGCTTCTTTTGGGAGCGAATGATTCGAAACAGTTAAGGATTGCCTCAGGAAAACTATAGCAAAGGGTTGCTTCAGCTTCGAGCAGCTTGACACTTAGCTAAAAGAGCTCGAGGCCGTGATAAATTCTAGGCCACTGACGTACATTTCTGATGATGCTTCCGAAGCTGAAATACTGACTCCATCACACTTTTTGTCTAGTAGACTGCTCACGGCACTTCTGGAAGTACAAATGAGCGAGAAATCAGGGTGTCGCCCCGACATTTCGCGCTCCTGGAGAAAAGACAACAAAAACTAAATGAATTTTGGCAACGTTGATGTAAAGACTATATCTTGACACTGAGAAGCGCCCACAGCAGGTCACAGAAACACGACAGCAATTTAAATTGCAGTGACTTTGTTAGTGTTATAGACAACAAAGTGCCCATTACGTTTTGGAATTTGCTAGAGCATTTGAAACCTCAGAAGGGAAAGATGGGCACGTCAGAGCATGCAAAGTCACATCAGCAGACGACACGGAACTCACGAGACCGGTTCAACTTCTTTGTCCTCTGGAACTGTGCAAATGACATTGTTGGCCGCGGAGGATGTTGGAAATCATGCTAGCGCAGCGTGCTAGCGCATGGAAGAAGAAGAGAAAGACGTGCGCTCGTGGCTGTTAGAACGTTGTTCGATTGGTTTTGTGATCGGCTGCATTTTCGCCATGTTAGGACGGCTCAGGGCTCTGCGCCAATAAAACTGGCAGAAGTGTCCTTTCCCCACACCATATAAAGGTTAATATGCGGTCACATACATCCAGATAAGAACGTATATGGCGTTTTATATGCCATATAAAGCAGCTATATACTACTAGATATGGCTTTTTATTGCGCCTTATATGATAAATACGGTAGCAGTCTACTTCCATATACGGCGTACATTGCCCGTATATGGCTTTATATACTCGATATAAAGAGTATACATCAAAAGTCACGTAATTCCAGCTATGGATGCAGCTAACAGTCATATACATAAGTTTATTTGTATTATTGATGTGTCAACATCCAATTAAGGGGCAGTTCCTCACGCTATGTATATGTATTTATATATATATAGCCCAAACTTTCTCGCGTCATGGTGACTGATAATATATCACGCGAAGGGAAACAATAAATACCCAGTAATATTATTTATGTACACACAAATAATCGATGGAACCACATATATCATCCGATCCTGCAATTAGTAATTACAAAAGAAATCAATGCAAAGAGTAAACGCTAAGTGTAAATGGTAAAAGAGAGTAAGGGAGGGTTGGTGGTGAGTCCTCCTTTTCTCGTGGCATCGTAATTTCGATTAAGACGCGATTTACCTACAGCGCGGGCTAATTATTACGTGCATAAAACGATATATCAAGCTGAACTATTATTGTTTGGTCGACGTTGCAGTTGTAAAAGCCAAAAGCAATTGTATATAAGTGCGCATTATAGTGGTGCATTAATGCAAAGCTTGTGCCAGCTTTACCCCAATAAGCGCCTAGATTGCATGCTCACTGTAAGTTATAGCTAAATAAATGATAGTTGGAATGTGTCAGCAACGCGCTTTACCTTTATTTTATTTTCCTTACCTCGGCTTGTCCGAGTGCGGCGCGAAAGAGGGCTATCACTTTTACTCTTTCTACAGCTGACCCACCATTGCTCAGAAGAGTGCGAAAGACGAGCCAAAAAATAAATGACGAAAAAGAGCCCCACCCCTCTGTCCACACCCCCCCCTCCCCCGGTTCTTTTCTTCCGCAAGGAGCCATGCTTTTTTTCTCGCAGCAGTGCGCGGGGCCTTTGAAGACGGCCCCTCACTTTTTCCACCTGCACGTGGAACAAATTTCATGCATCAGGTGAAGGGCTGCCAAAGGTAGCGCTCATGTTTACTCTGTGTACTTTCGCGACCCAAAAGTAGTCCATTGCTGGCGGTAAGCAAGAAAATATACATGTCTCACTCGCAGCCTTACATCATAACACATTTATCATCAGCTTGGCAAAACACGCTCCTATTTTCGGGGAAACAGTCGAAATATGCGAGTTTCTGTTTTACGTTTGTTGTTTCCTCTCGGAAAGATACATCTCTCCCTTTCTTTTTCTTGCGGACTATATTTGCATAGCCTTCGCAACTGTTGAGCCATTTTTTTCACCAAGGTTTTGCTGTGTGTGGGCTGCCTGGCTTACTTTCCGAAAAAGGTGGTGCTGTGGTACTGAGGGGCACGTTCCAATCGCGTCGCAAATAAGTGGACAACCTTCGACGTTCTAAAATGACCTGCGTCAGGAGTGACGGAAGAGCACATTCCTAACGAAGTGGTGCCACAAGTGAAAGTTTGGTGGCAGTACAAAGGCTGCTGTCATGCCAGGCTGATTGCTACAAGGTAAGCTTTGACGCTTGTTACTGAAATACAGTCTGTCAGTTCAGAAACGTGAATTGGACATTTTCATACCTGTTAAACGCTATGTTTTCGCCATCGGATATCGGATAAACGGCCAATACTGCCAAGCTCGTGTGCTTTTTTTTGTGGCTTACCCATTGCTTCTGCTTCCAACCCTTTAGCGGTGTTGTAAAAAGCCGCCAAATGCAGTATTTGCTTCCTGTGGCGTAATCGAAGATCACCCAACAGATGTACCGTGCTTAGATACGCTATCATTTTCTGATTTTTCCTTACGAAGGCCTTAGGAAGGTTACTGTTGAAGTTTTGTTCGTTTTACATGAGCCCTTCCCCAGGCCTTTTCAATAGGGGAATTGTCGTTATTGTAGCTTTTTCGCTGCACCAGTTCACTGGTGCCGCGAATCTGGCACTAGTACAGCTGTTCAAACAGCTGCTGGTGGGTTTGCTACGAAGCCGTGAGGCTGGAAACGCATGCTGCTTAAGAAGCAGCTGAAAGTGTTTTATTGAGCATAAAAATGGTGTGGCCGCATGTTAGATAGTATCTGCGTTTATTTTATTTATTTACCAAATAGCGCATGCCACACACTATTTTGGATAGGTTAAAATACACTAAATCGTCCCTATGCATGAAAGGTTAGTTGCTTTGTTGCATTAATGTATAAACATGTTTACTGGGTCAGTTATCAATTACAGTGCTTTATGTCATATTTGATGCTATTTGATGCTATTTCGGAGGACCGGCCTCACCTGATTACCAAGCTAATCAGGTCTTTGAGAAAAACTGTTTTTTTTCCTACGTGACAGCTGCAGCTTAATGGCCATAACTTGTTTTTTACAAAACAGAGACAAGCATCTCCCTTCCCTTCGCAGAAAGTGGAAGGAAGTAAATCGAGATAATGGTGATTGAGCAACTGCTTGCAAGGTGCTTTGCATATCGACCGTAAGGTTGTAAGGTGCTTTGCATTGCGTAGTCATGCACCGTCATGCAGGATGGCTTAACGATACGGGCCCGCTCCGATGTTTTATGATCGTTATTCTTGGCGCCTACGTGAATGCATGCATGTATACATATAAAATATTGTGTCATGTCATCAGCGCAATAAAGTTTTCCATCCATCCATCCATCCATCCATGTCATCAGCTGTACATATTTTGGAGCCATGCACAGCTCGCACAAAGGACTTCTCTACGAGGTGCCAGCTCGAGTAGAGTAGAAGACTTAATTGTAATATTCTCCCTGGGCACAAAGCTCAGCGACCTGAGAAGCAAAAAGACAAAGGACAACTCCGAAGAACGAAAACATAGCTGGAAAATAAAATGCACATGTGAAAGGTTCATCTTGCATTTATGTTCCGTTTTTGTTCATATATGTATTCAGCACTCACATATGGCCTATAGTGTCAAGCAGATATGGTCATCTAAGGGCCCATATACGGATATATTAAAAATTGGGAAGATATGGCCATATAAGGCACCATATATGGGTATATTAAAAATTGGGCACATATGGCCATATACGGGCCCATATACGGATATATTCGAAATTGGGCAGATATGGCTATATAAGGGCCGTACATGCCTTATATGGCCATGTCTCCCCAATTTTTATTATATGACCGTATATAGATTTTTTCATATCAGTACATATATGGCATTTTCGTAAGGGTTATAACGCCATTCTGAATCATACCGAGCGGTAGCGCGTCTGTTTGGTTCCTCTGCATCGTTCGAGGTGCAGTGTGTGTCTGTTTGGTGCACGTGCTTAGTTCGAGACTCAGACGAATGCGCGACCTGTTTACAAACGCCAGCGCAGCTTAGCCCCAGCCCTTACGAAAATGCCGTATATAGACTGATATGAAAAAATCCATATACGGTTATAATAAAAATTGGGCAGATATGACCAGATATGGCATATATGGCCCTTTTATGGTCACAGCTGCCCAATTCTTAATATAGCCATATATGGGTTCTTAGATGGCCATAGCTTCTGGACACTACGGGCCATATGTGAGTGCCGAATGCAAACACACACACACATGCAAACACAGCTGGTATATAAAATACACACGTGAAAGGTCCATCTTGCATTTGTGTTCTGGTTTATATATATATAAATATATATATATATATATATATATATATATATATATATATATACATACGTATAAACCAGAACACAAATGCAAGATGGACCTTTCACGCGTGTATTTTATATACCAGCTAAGTTATCATTGCGTAGTCCGTAGTCCACAAAATGAAAACTTAGCTGGACCATGAAATCCCATGCGTCAGTGCGGACGAAGTTAGGAAAGCAATTGAGGACATGTCCCGCGGACAAGCGGCTGGAGAAGACGGCATAACCACCGACTTGATCAAAGATGGCGGAGACTTCCTAACTGGAAAGCTCGCGACACTATACACACAATGCCCCAAAGCTTCAAATGTACCAGTCAGCTGGGAAAACGCAAACATTCTATCATTACACAAGAAGGAAGATTTAAAGGACTTGAGGAGGAACTACAGGCCAATCAGCCTACTCTCAGCACTTTACAAAATATTCACAAAGGTTATCTCGAACAGAATAAGGGCCACACTTGAATTTAATCAACCAAGAGAGCAAGCAGGGTTCAGAAAAGGGTACTCTACTATGGACCACCTGAATGCGATCAATCAAGTAATCGAGAAAGCCGCTGAGCACAACAAACCCCTCTATATGGCTTTCATAGATTACGAAAAGGCTTTCGACTCGGTAGGGATACCAGCAGTTCTGGAGGCACTACGTCGTCAAGGAATATGTGATAGCTACGTAAACACAATAGCCAACATCTATAAAGAATCTACGGCCACCCTACTCCTCCTTATGAAAAGCAGGGAAATCCCAATACAGAAAGGTGTCACAAAAGGAGATACAATTTCTCCAATGCTATTTGCTCCATGTTTGGAAGAAATCTTCAAAAGGTTAGACTGGGAAGAGACGGGACTCAGGATTAACGGCGAATATCTGAGTAACCTGCGATTTGCAGACGACATAGCACTCTTTAGCAATGATGGCGACGAACTGCAAAAGATGACTGAAGAGTTAAGCCGAGAAAGTGCTAAGGTAGGATTAAGGATGAACATTGTCTGTCGATGGTCTGTCTGTCTGTCATTTATTTTCGGCGAGACGTAGGTGTTACGGGGATCCAGTCACAGAAGCGCCGGCATTGAACCAGGGTTAACGCAAGGAGGAAAGTAGAAAGAACATAATGCCACCACACAAACACACGCAGTAGTTACAGCACGGTAACGGAATTTTCTCCAGAAACAAGGGAACAGCCAGCCGCTAAGTTAACTACACTGACTCCACCGCCAACCACTCAAACGAGCTTCGCTGCCTTTCAGTCATGGCAACCTAACTCACACTTTATCCCTAGGTTCAGCCTCTGGAAAGCACGTAATTGAAAGAAAAATCCCTAGATTCTAATTTTTATGCTGTTAATTTGGCTAACTGACCTTTAAAGACGTCTAAACGTAATTCTCGCTGGAGCCCGCTTTGTTGTCAATCATGTTGAAGGTAGAAATTAGCTTATGAACAGCAACTGGCGCTCTTTCTCTACATTTCCTGTGGCACATAGTTAATATATACTTCTTGTGGAGTCTGATAGTGCACCTCCGGAGAGTCGACATAAAGAGTCTACGACAGCACCACCTCCGGAGAGATAACAGAGGTCTCTGCCCTCTTGCCAAATGGCAGTTAACTTCTGATTGGCTGTATTTCAAATTGGCTGAATTTCAAATCAATGTTGCGTGATCTGCAATAGAAATGCAGGGCATTTTTTTACTGCTTGGTGGCCACTCTCAACTTTGGATCAGCTTCCCATACTGGGCCCTCTATTACTGTCTGATAGCTACCCTCTGTACTTGTATCCCATTTGGCCAAGTATTTTGGTCACATACTTTAACTCATTCTACTTGGTTCCTCATGTTCAAATTCTCTTGATCTAGAACCTACCATCTGACATGGAGCAACAAGGCAACGTTTGAGCGAACTGCGCGAAGACGGGCGCAGTTAATAGGTCCAAATATTGCAATCTACGAACGAGTTCAGTTTACAGCTCTTCAGCGTAGCACAGCGCAATGTAGGAACCCGGCGAACGCGAATTAGGTGTGGTTTTTCCGTGCATGCAATGCAAAAAGCTCTCTGTTCCACAGAGAAATCATGCGTCGTGGCGCTCAAGATATAACGCGCGCACCTGCTGAAGTCACCAAGATAAAATTTCGTTTTTCGTTCCAGTAGGCGCCAGAATATTCTCGCGTTGTAGCTGCTACTAGCCTTGTCTCGTTAAGTGACAAATAAGAAACAGCAACAATTATTGGTATTTTGGTTTTGCTTGTTGAAAAATGGCTCGCGTTAGGCCGCCTCACGAAAATGCCTAGATTAGATCGCTAAATTCCTTGGGGCCTTGGGATAACCCTAGATATAGGGATAAATCCCTTGGGTTGGCATCACTGCTGCCTTTGCTTCGCGTCTCCGCGTCGAGACGGTCGTTCTCGGGACACTCGATGTCTTGTGCGCATGCGTGAGCTGCGAGGATGTGATCTAGGGGCTTTTCATCTTTATCGTCTCCCTACGTCTGGGTACTACCTAGAAAGTATCGCTAGGTGGTTTCCATCCCTAGGGTAGCCAACTTCTGTGCGGTTCGTCCGTCGTATCATGTACAAGGCCGCCGACGTCGAAGTTTTGTGTATGTTGCTGGCGTACGGGCGCGCGTTTCGTGTGGGCACGGCCCATGGTCAGCGGCTGAGGTGTGCAAGTGTCGGTTTGGCTGTTTGAGACACATTTTTCAAAAGTCATTATGCACACTCATGGCGTGTAGCTGTTGTATAATATTTACGTTGTCTAATTAAGTTTGCTTATAGTTCTCATTATACTTAGTTATATTTATTGCCCCACTTCCTCAGTGCGCCTCATCCAAGGTATTGTTAAAGAGTACGTAAATTCTTTGCGCGAGCCTTCTACGCAGCTGCTGGTCGCAAACGCCCGCAATGTTCGAAGTCTTGTCGCCTGTAGCTTAGTTCGTGAACGGGCTAGCTATGTGCACTCAGGGCTGAACAGTACCCCGATAGTATCTTACAGATAGCTTTGATTATCTGTATTGAGCTAGTAGTTCTAGTGCGTGCGACGCGCGTGATGCGGTGCAATGCATCCCTCCAGGAAATCCGCGTGGACGAAACCACTTAGCTGTTATGTATTATAAGTAAAGGCAAGGTAGTCATAATGCGGATTCACCTGACAGTGCGGTCCTTCTCTGTTACTCTTTGTAGGAGACAGCCGACACGATCGAACTACCAAGACGTTGTCTTTCGTCAATTATAAAACAAATATCCTTTAAGACCTGTAAATGTGGAGCTAGGGGATAAATAGAAACGAAATGTTTAGAGGCGAGGCAAGGTTGGCTTTATTCAAGTGGTACGGTCGTGCATGTTCATCCTTGTGCTTCTGCACATTTGTTGTTGTGGTAGTTAAAGGTGCATTATTAGAAATAGCTTCCCTTTGGCCAAAAGTCATCTCTAAATCAGGATGTGCTGGCATCTCTAAATCAATCAGGATGCGTCTATGTGCACGTGTGCCAAAAAGCGTGTCCAAGGTTGTGTTGGAGTTTGCAGCCTCCCACTTTCATCGAAGAATTACTTCCGACTTGTGATGTACTTTCAGTGCTACATGTGGTTTAGTGCAGCCCAGTACTGTTTTCACTATTCGATGAGGGCACCGCTTCAACGACCACTGCCATTTCCAGGGCCAGAGCAGGTAGATGGCACCAATAACATTTGTAGCAGATTTTTTTCTTTTTGTTCTGAACCCAAGTTGTGAGCGCAATTTGGTTTCGTATGTTTCTCTATTGAGAAATGTATGACCTTTGCCAACGTTGTTTCATTCCTTGACTTGTCCTTTCGTCGTATTTGTGCCTGTCTAGTCTTGACACCACACATGCTCCCTTACTAGTTACAAGTTTTACAGCGCCAACGGCACACAGACAACATATGGCACACAACATATACCAACTAGCCCAGCACTCAACGTTGGTGAGCTTACTAGTTCACTTTGCATACATGAAAATGTAATTTTAACTGAACTCCTTCAGCATCTCTAGCAAATTCATGCAACTTGGAGAAAAGTCGTACTTCCCAGAGTGAACCTGGTCACCTATTTGTCATAGCTGTGTGAACCCATTGCTGCTTAGCAGCTATGGGTTTACGCATACGTTACATTATGACACTACAGTCCGAGGCAAGAACTGTTTGGCAATTCTATGTGACCCGCTCATGTTTGCTTGCTTGTTGCCTTCTCCCAGATGCAGCTCAACTTTCCTTACACTTATGCCTTGTCGAGGAAGCTGATTTTGCTCTATTAGGGGCCGTTTCAAAACCTTCACCCATTTCATGATAGTTACTAGTATCTTCTCCATTAACAGGCAGCCGAAATGACAAGGACTGATGGAAACACACAAGTTGTTGCTTTTCTTCATGATTCCGCTGCTCATTACAATCAATCTTAACTAGCCCAATTTTCCGAACTGTTGTTCCTATTGAGTAGCATTCTCTCCTGCATAGCATTTGCTACAAATTTCAGAGCATATGTACAGTAAGCGCTTTTGTTTTTACCTAGATGTTTACAGCAAAACTGTTGGCCTCCAGGAGGTCAGGATTGTTCATGCAGACGTGCAGAAATATTACTAAATAATTCCATCCTTCAAGGTACCTAATAAAATTCTGCGAGAGGTACAGAATCTTTCACTCTGCCCCAATAATATAATGGTGCTATAAATAACGTAGTGACGTGTACATTTCATAATGAACCCTCCTACCTACCCTTTCACGTTAGCGCATGTTGCAAAGTGAAAAATCAGACAGGCGAGAAATCAAGAAAGGTACCTTGTGCTTTTACATTCAACTTGCATAAACCTTATATGCTAAATCTGTTTATATTCCCACATATTTTTAACTTTACTCCCCTTGATTTCATGGCAGTACATCAATAAGTGCTATTAAATGATGAAGTAATGTTAAATGCTGCATTTTCATATGTGCGTCAAAAGCTATATTTCCTTTGTTGCATTCACAATACTATGCGACCTGAATAATAAATCTGAGAAATTCTTTCATTTATTGGTATTACAAGATCATGCACCTCATTTTCTAAAATTTCAGCTACCACTAGTATGCTGCATGGTCACAGGTAAAAACGCTTATCAACTAACGAACGTGAGAGATCCCAACGTACTTGCCAAGTATTTTTGGCAATGTTTCCGTGCTGATAGTGGCATTCGTGCTTAGGAGTTGAGTTTCACAAATCTGTGATGAAAGTGATTGATTGATTGACTTGTGGGGTTTAACGTCCCAAAACCAGCTCTGAATATGAGAGACGCCGTGATCGAGGTCTCCGAAAATTTCGACCTTCCGTGGGTATTTAACGTGCACCGACATTGCACAGCACGCGGGCCTCAACATTTCGCCTCCATCGAAATGTAGCTGCCGCGGCCGGGATTCCATCCCACGACCCTCGGATCAGCAGCCGAGTACCATATCCAATAGACCGCCATGGTGGGGATATGATGAAAGTGTCAGCCAGGAACTGGCTGTGGACAAGCATAGGATTCCTGTGTAAACGTACAACCAGAAGTGGGAAAGTGAATAAGTGTCACTCAGAAACAATAAAGAATTATGTGCGTTTATTGCATCACACTGCACAACTACAATATTTCAGAGCTTAACTCAATTAGAGCATAAATGTTGCATTGCATTTATCATTAATTATAGTAATTTCAGCACAACCATCACACAATAATTTTAAAGTGGTAGACAACTTGCATACTTAGCATCACATGAGACTTGATTCCTGGCACATGCAGACGGGATTTGCATCAGTGTTAACAACCATTTACACTACTTGTACATGAAATGACAAAGAACAGTACTCTCAGGGCCCTTTGTTCAATGGAAAAAAAATGTAGAGAGCACTTATAGCTCATCAACAGTGTATTTACAAGAACACCGAGCAAAACTGTTTAAAGCAAGGAGCTCCTTTTTGTGCGGAGTATAGATTAGGTAACATATCGAGTTCAAAATGACAAGTGTATATACGAGTCATCAAGCACTGCATGTGAACGCGTGCCGTCCATCAAGCAGCATTTAACACGGAACACTTGTCTGTAAAGTTTCACTTTTGCTGGGCTCTCGGTAGTATCCTCCAGCTGCCATCCCTCCATGCAGTGTGCCAACTGTAATTTGTGAACAAAAGACAATTCTTGAGGCCACATCTAGCATTTGCAGTGCCCCTGAGAGAAGTTTTGGATTTCAGTGGCCCAATAATTTTCAAAGCCCTTCAGAGCTACAGGCGTGCAACCACCCACTCCTAGAATTTATATGGGTGCTTGATCGTAAGCCAACTCACAAGACTTCTGACGGATGATCTACTGGGCGAGTTGGAACTGGTTAAAAATTTTTAACAGTCGGTGTGAAAAATGAGGACAACACACAAGCTACGGTTCGTGTCCTTTCTTCCACGTTTTCCTCGTTTTCCGCATTGACCGTTCAAAAAAAAA
>JABSTT010005238.1:0-18315 GCA_013339685.2 Hyalomma asiaticum
AAGCAAAAGATAAGATCGTTTACTGTAAGCGGTAGGGCCGTCTACTGTCCCGCGGTAGGCTCTAAAGCGGTGACGTATTGAGTAGAGATGTAGGTAGGAAAGTAACAAGTGAAGGTGAATGGGAATGCTCTTGTACGCATAGGCGCATGCAGGGTTCTCCATTAGGGGGAGGAAGCGAAAGTTCACTTCAGCACTCCCTCGTCCTCCCAACCCCTTCCCATTAAGTTCATTCCCATGAAAACGCACTGTAATGTAAAGGTGCGGGACAGATTTGGCTCCCCTCTCAGGTGGCGTAGTTTGCGTATTAAGTGAGGAATTTATTTAATTAAGTATTTTATCAACCTGACACAAATACGGACCAGTAATTGTACTGCAGATTTTACATAATTGCCCGCAGCTGGAGGGGGATTCTACGTGTTTCCTTAAAACCACGGCCGGGTTTCTCAAGCGTGTGAATATGCCGATACTTACCTTCGAGTTCCACGATGACTTTACGGCTTTTTAAAGGGGCTAACGGGGCCTCCTGAAAAGTGGCGAATTTGTTCCTTTTGAGGTTGACTTTCTCCAAAGATGGCAAGTCTTGAGCAAAATCTTCGGGCAGTGCCGATAAGTCTGTGCCGCTGCAACGCATCGTGAGAAATTCAGTGAATAATTATTAAATGGAGGAAATATCCGTTGAGAGTTCGATTAGACTGACCACTGGCGACATTTTGTTACCTGCCTCTTGGCGCTATCGTCAAACAGGATGTTACACGTGCGTCAAACTAAGAGAATATCGGTAGAAATGCTACTGTTGAAGCTGATCAGCTCATCCTCATCAGCATGTCTACGCTCATTGCCGGGCAAAGCCTCTCCCACAGACCTTTAACTATCGCACTCCTGTGCTAACTGCGACCATTTCGTCCCCGGAAACTTTTTAACCTCGTCTGCCCACGTGAGGTTCTGCCGCCCCCTGCCAATCTTGCCTTCTTTGGAGATTCACTCAGTTACCCTTAATGACTAACGATTGCCTTGCCTTAGCATTATATGCACTGCCCACGCCAACTTCTATTAAGATGTCCTCAACACTCGTCCTTCCCTAACCCACTCCGCTCTCTTCTTGTCCCTTAAGGTTACACCTACCATTTTCCGTTCCATTGCTCGCTGCGTCCTCCTCAGTTTAAGCTGAAACCTCTTAGCCTCCAAGTTTCTGCCCCATATGTGAGTACCGGTAAGATGCAGCTGTTATACACTTTCCTCTTCAGAGACAATGACAAGCTGCTATTCATTATCCGAGAATGCCTGCCGGATGCACCCTACCCCATTCTAATCCTCCTAGTTATCTTAGCCTTCTGGTTGGGATCAGGGGTCACTACGTGGCCTAAGTAGACATATTCGCCTACCACTTCCGATGCCTCGCCGCCTATCTCAAACCGCTGTGCTCTTCGAAGGTTTTTGAACATTAGTTTCCTGCATATTAGTTTTCAGAGCTACCGTTCTACTTTGGTTGTCTAGATCAGTAATCATGCTTTGCAATACGTCCCCCAATTACTTAGCAAGGCAATGTCATCAGCATACCTGATGATGCCGGGGTATTCTCCATTAACCCTTACTCCCCACCTGTTCCCAATCCAATGTTCTAAATACGTCTTGTAAACATACTGTGAATAACATTGGAGAAATTGTGTCTTCTTGCGCTTCTTTATAGGTGTCTTACTACTCTCCTTGTGGAGTACTATGGTGCCTGTCGAGCTATTGTAGACCTTCCAGTATTCTTACGTAATGCTTGTCTGCACCCTGATCCCGCAATGCCTGCTTGACTGGTGATGTTTCGACCGAGTAAAATGCTTCTTTGTAATCTATGAATGCTACATAAAGCCGTTGATTATGCTTCGTGCATTTCTCTATCACCTGATTGATCGTGTGAATACAGTTTATTTTTCAACAGCCTTAACGAAACCCTATATACTTGTTTGTTCGGTTGAGTCAAGTCTAAGGGGGCACAAATTCTGTTGGCGATTACCTTGCTAAATGCCTTTAGACGGCTGACAGTAAGGTGATCGTCCTCTAATTTTTCAGATTCTTCGTGTCACCATTCTTATGGATTAAGATGATATTCGCATTCTTCCAAGATTCCGGACGCTCGCGGTCATTAGGTATTGCGTATGAAGGTTGGCCAGTTTTTCTAGTATAATCTACCCACCATCCTTCAAGAGATCTGCTGTTATCTGATCCTCACGAGGTGCTTTACCCCCTTGCATTTCTTTCGCAGTTTTTTACTTCTTCTGTTATTACTAGTAGGATGTCTACATCTTCTGGACTGCTTCCTCGTTCAGTTTATCCTGGATGTCGCTGCCATTGTACAGATCTCTGTAGAACTCCTCGGCCACTGTCACTATCTTATGCCCATTTGTGATGACATTGCCTTACTTGGCTCTAAGCGCTTACGTCTGATTTTTACCTAACCTAGCTCTTGACCGCTTTCAGGCTGCTCCGTTCTTTAGAGCATGCTCAATCCTCTCCATATGATACTTTCGTATGGCAGCTGTCTTACGCTTATTGATTAACTTCGAAGGCTCTGCTAGTTCTGTTTTGTTAGTTGGGTTTGAGGCTGTCATGCTTTGCCGCTTCCTAATCAAATCTTTCGTCTCTTGGGAAAGTTTACTGGTATCCTGCCTAGCGATCTTACCTCCTACTTCTATTGCACACTCCAGGATAATCAGTGTAAAATTATCGCACACCTCCTGAACCCTAAGGTCTGCTTCCTCGGTTAGATCAGGATATTCATTCTGCAGCGCGACCCTTAATTCTTCGGCATTCCTTCTTACTGTTACTTAATTGATCGGCATCTTTCTAGCTTATTGCGGTCCATCCTCAAGTCTAGCCTAATTCGAGATCTCACCATACTATGGTCACTGCGCCCAACTTTATCACCTACCCAATCAGCTCAGCTGAAACTTAATTATAGCAGCGATAGTCAGTCTATGTACTGTTTTGAGTCAGTCTCTGCACTGTTCAAGGGGTCCTGAAAATTTTTTGAACATAGGAACCGGTGTTGGTCAGTTGCGGAGGCTCCCGTGAACAATTGAGCCAAACGTTATTGCACTGAGCACACGTAGGGAATTCGCAACTCTGTTCCAAAGACAGTTGGCTGTACCGCTAAGCTGTAACATGGTGACATAAAACACAGTTTTATCTAGACGCGGTTGTCGAAGATGCTCAATACACCAAGACTGCTATATTGCTTTTTCACAGGAAAAATGCCTAATATAAAGAGCCAGTACTCACATTATTGTAAGGTACTTCAGCTTTGAAGCTGGACTCGGTAGCATTGTTCTTTCAAATGTCTCCAAATCTACCTTTTCTATGCGGAGGCTCTCTAAGTTGCTCAAGGAAGCCAGCCAATGGGCGTCCACAGCGGAGAGTGTGCTTTGGACCACGGCCACGTCCTTGACACTGGCTGGCAACTCGTTGAAGTCCTGACCCAGTGGAAGCGAGGCCATCCTGAACAGTAGCAGTTCTCTGAGCTGTCGGTTATCCTTGAGCAAGTTCCATGAGTCTGGCAAGCTGCTGTTCTTGTGGAATACCAGCTTCTCCAAGGTGTCTCGAAGCTCAGCGAACACGGAGACGTCCGAGTCGGGAGTTCGATAGCTTCGCACAGTCACATTGCTCAGCACTAGCGTGGACGGTTTAACTTTTTGGAAGACAGACCGCGGTATGTACTCGAGTCGACTGTCCTTGAGGACGAGCTCTAGTTTGTCGCTGTTCGACCTATCGGGTACGTTGGCAACTAGCTCATCGGCGCTGGTGAGGTCCGAGCAGGTCAACTGTGGTTGGTCGTAATGGAACGGTGTTGTCTCCTGGCACAAGGGGTCGCAGAAGACGCAGGCTATGAAGCAGGAGACAAAAAACAAAGTCGCTCGCATGGTGTTAGTGAGCCACCGGAAGGGTGGCATCGTGGATGCTTCGCTGAGCGACAGCCGACTACGTCGACCGTTTAAACGTGGAACTGCGGGACTCTGACAAGGACAAAAAGGTGGCGCTGCGCTTAAATAGCTTCGCCGGGCGCGCATTTGGCACGAGGTTTTAAGGGAAGCAAACAAAAACGGCATAAAGAAACGGTCAGGAGTAATAAAAACGGTGTGTTTGCGAGAGAAGGGTGAGGACCTTGAAACGATATAATGAAGCTATAATGGGCGTTTCGTTTACCGTTACTTTCTTCTGATTGCTTTATCTGCCCCGGAGAGGAGCGTTGTGGGTAGCTGCTGTCATCGGGAAAGAATGCCGTCGGCGTGCCGACTTGAATGCCAAATAGTCGGGAGCGCTCTTTCGTAGCTCGTGCAGTACGCGCACCTCGCCTACAGTCGTAGCGCGCTATGCGGAGTCTGTGCGACTATATGTGTCGCGAGTAGGCGCTGTATGTAAATAATGCTCGACAGTAAGTGTCACCGTTCGCAGGCGCGTTTTGCTAATGGTAAGTAGGATTAGCTCTATAGCCATATACTACTCAGCTTACGGCTGCCGCTTCGGTGCTCGCAGAAACTTTGGACATAGGTTCTTGGCACGGCAGCAAAAGATGCCCGCACTATGATAATGAAAAGGTAAACGTAAATGCATTAAAGCTTGGACCTCTTCCTCCTCTTGAGTGCATAGTAAGCGTACTTCAAGAGCCTCTCTAATGATTGTTTTGTCCAGGAAGCCTCGAGGCGATTCATTATTCTTAAGGGCTACGACAATGTGTGTATACGCTATACACATGGGCCAAACGGTGTGCACTTCCACGGTTGTGGTCTTAACGCGAAGGAAAATATATCCAATTTATGTTGTAGGCACTGCCCATGTCGGTGGATTAGCGGGACTCGTTTTGTGATCCAACTGTTACGTATGGGCTATTTGTGTGCAAAACGTCTCGTGTGTATTGCTGCCATTAGTTGCCGTCACGTGTTCATTGCGCGCACGATAATCCGCCTTACCGCATGCACCTGCGTCCTACATATTTCTTTTTGACATAAAGGCAGCCTTCTCGCAACTCTACTACCGACCTTTTAAGCGTCACTCCGTTAATTTACACGCTGCCTTGGTATTCTGGGCGCCAGTGCGTATATGGTGGCAGCAACTGATGCTAGGTACATGATTATTATCGGTACACTTTCTGTTAATTAGTTGGATAGGAAGCAGATTATCATCCCTGGTGCGATTGTGAGGTCTCGCTTGAGCAAATAAGGAAGTTCCACGTACCCCACAAAGCAGAGCAAGAAAAGTAGCCGCAAGGCAATTATGGAATACAGCAGAAGCCTGCCTGCCACCCAGATAGTTCTCAATGCAGAAGTTCAAGGCAGTCGTATGATGAAATATAAGACGCTAAATACTATTTCGGACACGCTCGAAAAATAGCTGATGTGTTTAGCGAAAAGAAAAATCGCCTTTGCGTTATTTTATACGGCATCCAGCGTAGGAATAGATGAAGGTCCCTACATATTGTTTTCCTCTTTTAGAAGAGCGGAAAGATTAGGGGGTTTAGGTACGACTATCCGACTTGCTACAATTTCTGTCTGTCTGTCAACTCAAATTGGTTTTACAGCAGCGAGAAACTAGTCCAACTAAAGTTTTAAAGGCGATCGTCTTTCTTGGGCAAGGTAAACGTGAAAAAGCTTAGCCTGTCTGTCTGTCTGTCTGTCTGTCTGTCTGTCTGTCTGTCTGTCTGTCTGTCTGTCTGTCTGTCTGTCTGTCACTCGATTCAACTGCACGGCCGAAACCGATTGATCATACACGTGAGCTTTATACAGCTCAAAAAAAACCTCAGGCCTATCTGAGGCAAGATATGTGTACAGAACCGTGAACCGCAGCGTTCACTTAATTAAGATTACGCATTGGACTGGTTTTTACATTAGTAAATGAAAAATTCGACGCGTTAAGAATGGTGTCGGAGAGAGGATAAAGTAACAAAATGTCCCAACACATGGCGCGAGGGCAGGGCGGACGCGGGAGGTTTTAATTGAATTCAGCGAAACCTCCACTGCATCCATCATGGGAAAAGTGAGAGGGGAGAGGAACAGCATGAGGGGTGGGAGCGGGTGAAGAGAGGGTGTGAACGTATCGGGGGCGGCAGAAGACTATCGTCTTTCAACGTCATTTTCAGCAAAGCAAGCAGATATGCGGCCATTTCCCCCACCGGTTCCTCTGCGACTTGCACAAGACGCGTTGCCCGAGCAACGCAACCTGCATCAGCGTGGGCGAGCGTTCCATCTATGATTTAAAAAAACAAAAAAAAAAGAAGAAAGAAACTAATTACGAAAGCGCGTAGTATAAGGGCGCCTTGGCTTCGGTGTTGGGGGCGGCCCCGAAAAGTCGCCTAATTAAATCTTTGACCTCCTGCATCCTTACCCTATACCTGCTTGCCAGAGGAAAACAACCACTATGCACAAATCATCACTGAGCCTTCTTGAAAACTGTGCGTCACGTTGATTTCCTTTTCTGTTCGTTTATTTACTAACGTAGTACATACATGCTCGTCGGGCAAAGATGATGAATAGCCCTTACCTGATTCCTCTCGGGACATCCTCGGCAGAGTGGTCTGCGATGTGTCTCGTTTCTTGTTTGGTGTACTAAACACCAAAATAAGCAGTGTTCGTACGTCTCTGTTAATTAAAGCCCAAGCATAATGGAAGTAATTCTTTCAGTTCGAATGTAGCCGTGATGCATGCGCGTGTTCTTGACATCCACTGTTTCCCAGACCTTTCTAGGTCTGGGAAACAGTGGATGCAATTACTGGCAGAAAGAAAGCAAGATATGATATCACAGAAATGCAAGAGGGAAACGTGGTGCTGCGTGGCGAGAACCTAGCCAATTCCATGAATCGTCATTTCGTCAATGCGGGCGCGTACAGTGGCTGTTCTGAAAGCGAAGACGACCCGTGCTTCGAAGAAACTACACCTATACAGAATTCAATCTTTATGCTTCCTACTGACAGTGCTGAGATAGCTAACGTAATAAATAAACTCAAAAGCAATGTGGCGCCAGGTATAGACGAAATCACCGCAGCTGAACTAAAGTTAATATGTCCACTAATATCAGAGGTGCTTGCTTACATAATAAATCTTGTACTGACAACAGGAGTGTTTCCGGCACAGTTAAAAGTTGCAAGGGTAACCGCAATTTATAAAGGAGGTGGCATAAATAATATGTCAAATTATAGACCCGTTTCAGTACTTCCGACATTATCCAAGGTTTTTGAAAGCATTATTCATGACAGGTTGGTATCCTTTTTAAATAAGTATGACATCATCACAACATGTCAATATGGTTTTCAGAAAAATAAGTCTACTGAACAAGCATTAACAATCATTAAAGATCAAATAATTGCGAATATGGAAAATAAGAAATTTACACTTGGTTTATTCTTGGACTTAAAAAAAGCCTTTGATTCAATACATTATGACATATTATTACGGAAACTATCACGGTATGGCACACGTGGGATCACACTTAAGCTATTACAAAATTATTTGCATAACCGGTACCAACTAGTACAAACGAAAACAGCTACATCAAGTCAGCTTAAGTTGACACAAGGAGTTCCACAGGGTTCTGTATTGGGTCCTTTGCTCTTTTGCTTTACGTTAATGATATTGTATGTATACCCGCCTCGCCTCAGCTTATTATGTATGCAGACGACACAAACGTATTTTTTATATCAAATAATTTAGAAACACTAGAAAAAAATGTAAATGAGTATATGACGTCACTCTCAAACTGGCTTAAACAAAACAAGCTACAGTTAAATGCCAAGAAGACGACATATATTATATTTCGCCCAATAAATAAACTCGTTAAATATGACATAAAGATAAGCTTTGATGGGAACACCATAAAACGTGAAAAACATAAAAAATTTCTTGGGGTATGGTTCAGCGAAGACTTATCGTGGAACGTCCACGTTAATCATTTAGTTAGGCAACTTGCGGGAACGGTAGGATGCCTGTACAGAATTGCATCCCTCATTCCTCAATGGTTAAAGAAAAATTTGTACAATGCCCTCTTCTATTCAAGACTTTGTTATGGCGTACTAGTATGGGGTACGACAACAACAAAAAATTATAACAAACTTATAATGCTACAAAAGAAAATACTTCGCTGCTATGAAAAATTACCAGGGTAGAATAGACCGCTTGCGCACTTCAGTGCTCTTTTATAAACATGAAACGTTAAAGGCAAACCAAATATATTATTTTAAACTGCTTCAAGAGGTACACAAAAACAAGTGGTATAAACAAAAAGAAAAGGACCAACGTTATCCTGATAGAAGAAACTTACAGCGTTTACCAAGAACCAGGACAAATTATGGAAAACAAACGCTACAATACCAATCAACGCGATTAGTTAACGAATTGCAAAATGTCTTGCAGTTTGACAACAGTCTAGGGACATTTAAAACACAAGTTAAAGAAATTTTGATCAAAAAGGAAATAACTTATCATCATTAATCTATATTGTATAAAAAGAGCAGGTAGAATTGGGCTGTGACATGTTCACTAGTATTCGGAAAGTGTGTTGTTCCACTGTGGTATAGGATGTATCGAGTTTTTGTTCTTATGTGCAAGACAAGTGTATCCGCACTATTTTAAGTGTATAAACGTGTTGCTTTTTTTTTATTATTGTATGCCGCGCGCATGTGATACATGATGTGCCGGGGTTTTGTTGTTGATTGTTGTATCTGCAAAAAAGGAAAGAAAGGAAAATGTGTACCTGTGACGAACTATGGGTGCAGGGGCCTTTGTCAGGCGTGTGAAACGCCTTTTGCCGCTGTATCCTTTTTCTTGTATTACAAGAAATAAAATAAGAACTTACTACTACTAAAAAAAATTAAGTCGAGCTACCTCCTCTTTGATTAAATCTGAGTGGCGGGAAAGAAATAGCTCAGCTTAGATGGTAAAGATTGCGATTTAGACCAAGGATGACCTTAGTAGACAATAATAAAATATTTGCAGAGGCCGGTGCTCAGAATCAATTGCCGGAGACAGTCACCGTGCATAATAAAGCGATGTTGATTAAACGCGCGCTTTTCCATTTATCGTTTCGAGTTTCTACGTCTATGCGTAGTCTCCAACATCATCTGGCCCCGCCTTTCCACTGTGAACTGTATGTCATTTAATTGCGAGGGCTTTGAGTGCCTCGTGAGGCGATGAATGTTGCCGTCCGGCGTCGACAGAAGATATGATTTTACCAAGAATAGAAACTCGCGTCTCGTTCACTTGGTGCATACCGGAATTGGCATGCCAGGGCACGAACGTATGTGATTAATATGACTCATAGGTCACGACACAAGTAACAACAAGACATGCTTGTCATTTACGTTGCGATTAACGATCATAAGATCACGAGTGCCACATCGTACCTGCATTCCTCGACCAGGATTATGAAGATATGCACCACACGTGACTTAAGGTTAACCATTACAGCCTATGCCAAATTACACTCCCGTAGCATCAAATGAATTTAGGAATAAATTAATACAACCACGAGAAAGCAGAATGGCTTTCGCCGTCAACTCGTCTCAGCACGTAAGAAGTGATTGGTAATTCTTTTTTTTTTTCTGCTAAGTATGCTTTGATATATACGGGCTCGGGATGATGTAGTTGGACTACCGAACAATCGATTTTGTGGGCAGGATTTGATGCTCGACCACAGAATGCTCCCCGTTTATTCGCTCGCTTTTGTTGCTTCGAGAAGATGCTTCGAGCTGCGTGGAACCAGGCGATCAGCTTCGACGGCGATGGCGTAAAAGCTGTAAGCGAAACGAGTTTCTGCTTGTGTCGCGGCCAGACTATTGGAAGACAGCACCCCTCCTGCATTTGGCGATGTGCTGAAGCGACGAAGCCGCATTCGGAGCAGTACACCGAATGAAGGCAGTTAAGAAGTCTCGTTCCCTTCTTCCGTAGAGGTCGCCTCAGCCTGTGGGCCGGCAGTGGCGTCGCAGCTTAGTTGAACAGTCGTCAGCTCCTTGACGTTTCTGTTCAACAGGGAATCGGGAGCCGCGCACGTCGGGTAGTGCCAGTCGTCCGGCAAGTCGAGAAGGAACGCCGCTTTGCAGTCGCACGTCAAGGGATTTCCTGAAGCCGAGGAAGAGCACGATGCATGCCGGTTAAGTTCACTGCATCAAACAGGCAACACATATACTTTGAAAATCCTGACAATATAGATACACAGTGGAAGATGGCGTATGAAATGCATGATAAGTCGTGATCAAGGAAATGCGATTGTAAAACGAAAACAAGCTGTACGCGAACACAGATATGAAGGCAGCAGGACGAGGCTGGGACTAACAAGTGAGATCAACTGAACTGCGCTTCCTTGGCACACCGTTCCAAGCGATTAGGATGTGAGCGTGCTTTATTTTGCGGCGTGTTGTTATGTCCTTGTGAATTACTGTCGCGCATGCGCGGTTGATAGCTGGGGTTTTTGTATGGTCGTTTTCCGGGGATGAAAATTTAGGTTGTTAGTTCTAGTCTCGTCCTGTTGCCTTGTTCTCTGTGTTCGTGTTTTAGCTGGTTTTAGTTGCACAATCTTGTACCAACTGGCCCAACTTTCGGCTCTGTTGCACGGAATTGCGCTGGAGCAGACGTTTCGACAAGAACTCTCGCCTTTGTCATGGACCAATTCACTGTCGCATAGACATTGACGTATAATTAGCGCATGACTTTGACAGGGGGAGGTGGGAAGAGAAGGAATGGATTTGAGTGTTTTTCATGACCCTTATTTGTCGTTCTCCGCGGTGGTGTAGCTTGTGGTTCTTCACTGCGGGCCCGAAAGACGCGGCTTCAAACCTGGCCGCGGCGGTCGCACTTTCGATGGAAAGTACTAGAGCGCCCGTGTACTGTGCATCGTTAGTGCACGTTTAAAGAACTCAAGGTGGTCAAAATTCCCGGAGCCCTCCAGTAAGGCGTTCCACTCCTTTGTACTGTCATTTCATTTTCTCCATCTTCCACGGGCGCTGATTCGTGCTCCTGGTGTGGGCTGCAGAAATAGCGCCCTTTGCCTTAACCGAATCGCAATTATTATTCGTATACATCAGCTAAAGAACCTCGGAAACCTGCAAGCTTTTAATGCATTTCGATCAGAACATACCGGGATACGTAGGTCGCCAATATAAATTGAATTCATGAGAGAATAGTACACAATATAAATATGTGCTTGTTGTGATCAAAATTTTAAAGCGCAAGGTTCATTCCAGCATTATACTGCATGTCTAGGATAAGATGCAGCCGCGAATTAAGGCTGTTCCCAATGACGGTTCGATTGGAGTATGAGTGATTCGGCTTACACGTGGTTATGCCGATTTGTGCTTCATGTGACCGATATCTCTAGTCGTTCTTGTACCTAACACACACGCACTTATTTAGGCTCGCTGGAGCATAACAAAAGCCTTGAACTTTTATCACTGCAGCTGGTGAACACAGACGTATATGTTCACCTCTCGCGGTGGCATATTAATTGATTTCTGGGGTTTCACGTCCTAAAACCACGATCATGATTATGAGGGACGCCGTTGTGGAGTGGTCCAGAAATTTCGACCACTTGGGGTTCTCTAACGCGCACTGACAGCGCACAGTGCATGGGTCTCAACATTTAGCCACTGTCAAAATGCAGCCCACGCGGCCGGGATTCGATTCCGAGACCTTCGGATCAACAACTGAGTGCTATAATCACTAGACCACCGCCTCGAACTCCTAGTGCGTCGTCCGTAAGTGGTCCTTGCAAATTTTTCGTTTTTGGTGCGCGAGAAATTAACGACACACTAGAAGACAAACAGGCAGCACTTATCTTGTGTCCACGTTTCCACGCCTTACTCTACGGCGAATCCCTACCGACTAAAGATATTGCCATACCTACCGACTAACTCGACTTCTTGACGTTCTGCCCCCCTGCGTTGTTTCGTCGTTCTGTTCCTTTCACCTCCCCGTGTGCCGGGTTGTCAAGCAGATCACTTCACATCTGTATGAATGACTTGACTGGCCTTGCTTTATATTCATCTCTCACAATTTATCCTTGGCGCGCCGTTGCACATCGGGAACATCTTGCACAAACACAAACGCAGCTCATCATCATACCGCAGAGACAAGGATTCAAAATGATACTCGTAAGCAATAAGCATACCAGAAGTACGAGAAATGCTTACGAGTGTAGTATGCATAATTGCTTATAGCTTACGTAAGCACGAAGCATGGCAGAGGCCTTGCTTTGTACTTACGTAATCGCACAGGACAGGACGAATTGGAAATAACTGGGAGAGGCTTTCGTCCTACAGTGGACTTTAAAAAATGACGATAAAACTGAAGGCAAGTGATCCAGAGGTAAGCAAATCAACGGATGTCCTCGTTGCGTACCTACTAGGCTGACCCTCGTTCCGTTTCGAGCCAGCGGCAGAAGTGTGGCTGCTCTGAAAGACGTGATCAAGTTCTGTCGCAGGCCGACTTCCTTGAGTTCCGGGAGCTCCTCGGCAAAGTCCAGCGGCAGCGAAGTCAGGTTGGCGTGGCTGTAACACGACAAGACTCGCAAGTCACACAGGGTGAACGATTGCTTTGGTCCGGGGCGACGGCAGGCAACGCGTTTAATATTTGGCGCCGAGAGGCAGGGCGCCCGCTGTACCGATTAATAATGATGCAAGTTATTCTAAATAAATGACATTGAAATATCCATTGTGCTTTCTGTTGAAAGCGTATTTCTGTGCATAACAGGTCTTAATTTCAACTTGTTACGTGCATCACTCGTAATACGCTTGTGATCTGTGTTAACTAGCTTTTAGTAAATGAGGACAATTACTCTGGAGGGCGAACATTGCGAGTAACTACGTTGATCTTACACTGTCACATAGACTATAAGACACATGACAAATTCAAAAGCTGTTCTTATTATCGAAGCAACAGTCAGTGTGAACAGCCACGTTTTAAGTGCGGTCGCTCATGCAATACTCCGTGGTTTTCACAGTCCTTCTTCACTGTTTTAACGCGATAGCGTTAGAGAGCTCGTTTCGCAGAAATACCGCCGTCGGGGTCGGTGCGTGAGCGAAAAATCGGCGTGAGCGAAAAATCGAGAAAGATGCAAATAAAACAAACAATACAAATCTTCAGTCCCACTGAGGATCGAACCCGGGCCGTTTGCGTGGCAAGCAGGTGTCCTACCACAAAGCCACGATGTTACTTGAAACTGCCTCGGAAAAAAACGCCACATAAATGTTAGGTAGTGGAAGGACTCTCCTTAACGCATTTTGTTCGGCAGGTGTCACGACGAAAATGAGCCCATTCGGCGATTTCTAGGCTCATTCGGCGATTTGTAGGAGGAATAAACTTTATTGAGCATATCAAGAAAACAGCAAACATTAGATAACGTGCTGCCATCTGTGGCACTTTGTGAAAAACATGTCTCGACTACCATGGCCTTCGAGACGCCGAGCGCGCCCGCCATCTCGGAGGCCATGCAACCGCCGTTCTAGGACAGGGAACACGTGCATTTATCTGTGCTAGCGTTGGTGTTCCAGTGACAGTTTCTTTCGGCTGCATGGTTTGCACCGACACGTCGCTATAGCGTTGGAGCCGCGTTTGTTAAAGGGCCACTAATGGGCGCGAGGGCCACCACTGGAGAGGCTGGCGCTGCGGTCGTTCTGACGTGCAAAGTTGGATCACGTGACCCCACGATCCCACCTTGCGCCGAGCCTCCGCCGAAGCGGACAGTTCACGCAGTTCACGCGCGCTTTCAAGGGCCATTCGCCAGCGTTTTTATCTACAAACATCGTCGCTTCGGGCCCCGCCACGGTGGTCTAGTGGCTAAGGTACTCGGCTGCTGATCCGAGGGTCGCGGGATCGAATCCCGGCCGCGGCGGCTGCATTTCGATGGAGGCGAAATGTTGAGGCCCGTGTGCTGTGCGATGTCAGTGCACGTTAAAGAACCCCAGGTGGTCGAAATTTCCGGAGCCCTCCACTACGGCGTCTCTCATAATCAGAAGTGGTTTTGGGACGTAAAACCCCACAAAACAACAACAACAACATCGTCGCTTCGCGTTTATTTCACGTTCGCGGACACCTAGCGACCACAAAAGCTGAAAAGTGCGCTCGGAATAATTGGAAACTTGTTATTTTCTAAAAGACGTCGTCTGCAAAATGAACCCAGCCAGTATCACTTCTTCCCCTTTTACAACCAGGCCATTAACCAGGCTAACATCTCCGGCTTCATCAATAAAATATTCTCTCTCTCTCTCTCTCTCCCCTTTTACACTGCAGACGACGACGTGGCCAGCTTCAAACACAGATTCTCCTTCTATCAGCAGTCGCGGAGTGTCATACGGCTTATCGATGAAGGTGCAGATGCTGGACACTGATAGTTTCACTGAATCATTTAGACCACAGTAAGTTACACCTTGCAGCGTACTAGTGAAAAGGGACTCCGGAACGTTTTTCGGAGTGTGTGTGTGTGTGGGGGGGGGGGGGCACTTATTGTCGTCTTTGCATGTTTCGTTGATTATTTTTGTTCTCAATATTTGTCGATTCTAATTTATTTAAAATGCATATTATGTATTATTATTTACTATAATATTAATGAAATCAATTATTGTTTTAATTCATTTTAGCCGTTTAATATTTTACAAATTTGCATCATCGCTTATTTCACATTGGTATACACTTCAAAATGTTTGGAACTTTCGGAAGTACTGAAAACCTGCGGCACACCGCGCAACCCACGTGGTTGCGTGGTCCAGTGTTTTGGAAAGCACTGCACCACACAACCACCACCTTGATTGGTTGACTGATTTGTGGCGTTTAACGTACGTCCCAAAACCAGCTTTGATTATGAGAGACGCCGTGGTGGAGGACTCGGGAAATTTCGATCACCTGGGTTTTTTTTTAACTACCACCAGCTTGAAAATTCTTCTAAAAAAATTTTGATTTCAGCGTAAACGGTTGGAAAGTGGGAGGGGGGGGGGGCCGAGCGCCCTCTAGAAAAATGGTAGGGGCGGGGGGGGGGAACTCCCCCCCCCCCCCCCCCGTTCCGGTGTCTCTGCTAGTGCATTCAAATAAACTAATACGTCCGGTCTTACGCTGTATTTTCGATCGCTATTGGCCCCTTCGTGCAAAATACGGACGGGAGTCATTCGTCGAAAAATGCAGCCATGAACTGGCTCGACCGCGATCGAAAATCGCCGTGTGACGACCGTCTTGAATACGCGGGAAAAATAAGCAACAGAAAGAGAAGTAACGAACAACTGTGCTCCAGGCCAGTGTCCTTGGGGTCGTACTGGCGAGAATTTAAATTGTGATCAAGCCACAACGTCCTAAGGTGAACCCCATGTTCGAAAATAACAAGGTTTAATGAGGCGCGCATGTGCGTATGTCGTGTGTACACCTTAAATCATGTAAGAAAGGTCGCGATTGAATGCAGCTCTATGCCTGCTGCTTTCCGCAAAATGAAGGAACCACTCGCATCGCGCTGCATAGAGGTATGCGTGTTCAGCATGAATACAAATTTGCTAATTCGATTTCTTCTTGTCAACGGCGGCCCCTTTGTTGATGCAAACATACAATGAATGAATTGCACGAGAAACACGCCTTTCTTGCGCACGCCTTTCTTGCGGCCAAAAGCTATGTGTATTTACCGCAACCGCGCGCTAAAACCATCTTGATGCTTACTTTTCATTCATTTTCATTCATCAAAATGCTATCTCACCGAAAAAAACCAGCGGACTGCGCACGCGCGGTATCCTCACCGGTGACCATAGCAGACGACAACAGCAGTCGACGCGGTGTCTAAACTGCATTGTAATGAACCTATATTCTTTTTCCGGAAGAGTTAATTACCTTGTTGAAGAATCAATAACGTAGCCACAACAGTATTTTACAAATATCGTCTAGCTGAAATAAACGGCAACAATAAGAGGGCGACGCGCAAAGCAGCTCCGCGCTGAGCAAGGCAGTGCTGTCGGAGCAATCCAACTTTGCGCGTCACACCGGTCCTCCCGCGTGGCGGCGCCACGGTATGTCCTCGCTCCCAAAACAGGCTCCTACTTTTTTTAATCGGTCGGCCTCCCCACCCTCATCTGCCGAGGAGAGGGTAGGCGCGGCGCGCTGTCGAGACTCCGCCCACTTACAGAACGCGCGCCGCGTGTCAGGAACGCAGATCCGACTTGCGTGACGTAACTGACAAGTAGAGGAGGTGATGCGGAGGCCTTTTTTTCTAGGTGGTGTTGACTCACGCCGGTGGGATGGCCACAGGGTCTGACAACAGACCTGATTTCGACCAATCAACGAGCTACAACTGCGCAAAGTTGTTCACGGTGCAACATGACGACACCTAGGATGTAAGGATGGCTGGTCAATCGCAGGAAAGAGACGCAGGAATTTTTTTTGTTTGAAATACGGCGTCTGTGTAGCGCGCAACGCTGCCATATGCGCAGAATGTGGTCGCCGCAAGCGTCTCTATGATTAGCTTGTTTGGGCACGGCCGGTCTGGACGCGCGCGTTCGCTCCGTCTTTGAGCGAACGCGCGTAGGAGCCTGTTTAGTGGCCCTTTAACTAATCCACAATCATCATCATCATCATCCGCCGTAGTCTAGCCAGAGCTTGCTTTTGGGCACAGGTTCGCCCGAATAAAATTTGATTCTTTTCATAGTCCCTTCGTCTGGTGTGTTCAAGAAAGACCGTCACGTCAACGTGACAATATCATATCAAGCAAACAGCAAACATTAGATAATGTGCTGCTTGCCGTTTCACCGACCATAAGGCGATGCTTGTTGCGGTTGGCCGGAAGAGGTCTCCAGAAGAACAAATCGAACAGCTGTCAGATAGTTACCGCAAGAAGGACGACAGAACGTGACCATTTACGAATGAAAGTGCTATTAAATAGATCGGAAACCTCTATCATTACTATAGATATGTCGCGCGCGCGCGTGTGTGTGTATCTGTGTCTGTGCGCGTGTGTGTGTGTAACAACACACACTAATAAGTATGCACTGAGTGGTTGAAGTGCACACTAGGGACCGCATTTCGCTATCGCGTTCAACTCTTAAAGGCGAAGCTTAAGGGCCCCCCAATTTTTATTCTGTTCTTCAGTTGCAACTCCCACTAAATTCTGTATGCCTTTTAGACTTAAACTTCGTGCAGTTATATTTGTTTATGGCATTCCCGCGTTATCAATTTTTTTTATATCCAGCATTCGTAAACGTCTCGTTTTTTTTTTTTTTTTTTTATCACGCGTTGATTACATCTACAGTTAGCGTGTCAGAACCAGGCTTGTTTTGCACGACGGTTAGGAACTGTTTATAGCTTCACCAAATTCAATACCTGTGAGATAAGCACCCGCAATCAAATATTTTTATTTAGCTCAGCTGTTCGCACCTATAAAAATTATTGTTATATGCAAATATAAAGAACAAATTTGATGCCGCTGACATGTGCGACGTAATAAAATAGTTACCTAAGGATCTCAAAGTAGACCTGTTAGATGCAAACATTGTTACAAGTGACTGCATCTACAACTGCCCCAGCGTTGTGAATGTACGCGATGCGCTCTAACGGCATTTTTGCGAGGATTGTGCCCACAGGGGGCAGCGCCAGAAACAAAGAATGTCCCTACAGTCTGTGGCCATCCCCCGATGAATTGCCGAAACAAAATTCACAGCATATCCACGGAGTGAATGATGATGAGTGGGCGAAGCTCCGGTGGTTCATCGTAGATCGTGCCGAGTTCCGGATTAATTTAGTTAACGCGCACGCTACGAATCCTTATGGTTCAACTACGCACAAGTGAAATCTCCACCGGCACTTCATTGCAAGTCAAGACCCAGTGCATATATATATATATATATATATATATATATATATATATATATATATATATATATATATATATATATATATATGTGTGTGTGTGTGTGTGTGTGTGTGTGTGTGTGTGTGTGGGTGGGTGGGTGGCCGGTGAACGGTTCTCCAGCGCGAGCAGTCGGCATTTTTCAGTCAAGAAACTCGCTAGAAGATGCTGCCTGCGTCAACGTTGTCTCTCGCGGGTGAGGGCGCGTTCTCCTTCTTTGCGAGCTGGTAGAGCGTTCATCGAAGAAAGAGCGTTTCCATAGTCAACGCGCGCCTTTCGCTCTCTCTGTCTCTCTCTCTCTCACAATACAGCAGATGGAAGAGTGAGAGAGCTCGCGCGCCTCCCACACGCGCCCTCCTATAGTAGCGCGTTCCTAGTATGTAACGCGCTACTACAACGGACAGACCCAAACCTTAAGGAGCTTCGCCCCTAAAAAGAAACAGACTGTGCGCTGCCGCAGCGATGAACGATTCAGACACATGG
>JABSTT010005239.1:0-19352 GCA_013339685.2 Hyalomma asiaticum
TGCACTGGCTTCACGTCGGGAACCATGGGCGGCCGATAAGATTTAATAAAGTCGAAACAAACGGATGGAAGGACGTCATGAAAAATATGACTGGATACACCGAGAAAGAAAGAATTGGCAATTTCCTGAAGTCCTGGCGTGAGGTCTTTGGCCATGGCACGACATAAGAAACTGACTGCAACAAATCGCAGCTACTACTGATGCTAAGCGAGAAAAATCTGGGTCTTACAGAAATCACCTGGGCTATGGATCAAGTAAGCACCTATTGCTTTAAGAAAAAAGGCCGAGCGTTCCTACTCAGAATGTAATGTGCATGATCTTGACAACGAGGTTAGAAAAAAAAATAATTCATGTTTGGCCGTACTTGGTTTCAGGTCAATTTCCCAATTAAGGTGCTTCTTGGTCGAACCTGTGGGCGCTAGTCAAGTTAACGGATCCTAAAGGCAGTGAGAAACTGCGTGAGTCGCAGAGTTGCAGAGAACGTCACACTCCGCGTGCATGTTATTGTGTTTGTGTGTTTACCTCGAAGAGTCGGGTTCGATCCCCACAGCCGCTGCTACATTTCGATAGGGCGAAATGCACAGAAAGAAAGAAAGAAAGAAAGAAAGAAAGAAAGAAGGAAAGAAAGAAAGAAAGAAAGAAAGAAAGAAAGAAAGAAAGAAGAAAGAAAGAAAGAAAGAAAGAAAGAAGGAAAGAAAGAAATCTAATGTGTTTGGTTTGAGGAGCACGTTATTAAACCACAACACATTAATCCTAAGTTCTCCATTAGGGTAGTATGCCAAGAACGTTGCCTCTTCGTGTCTCAAGTCTGTTTTGACAAAGTCATGTGAACACCGGCTGAGCCACACCTTTGTCCTTCAGGTGTCTCGGCTAAAAGTGTCGGGTTTCGCTTCTAGTCTACTGGTGGCGGTAGGATCAGCACTATTAAAGAAGCTTCAAGCCCCACCCAGTGCAACGTTACGCCAGAAACCAAATAAGTGCGTTGTGATGCCATATATCCACACCATTTCTCACAACCTCAAGAGGATCGGAAAGAAACACGGCGTTGACCTTGTTTTCACTGCTCCTATGAAACTCTCCCGGCTGTTCGCACTCGCAAGCAGCGCGGTCAAGAGAAAGACGTGTGATAAGAGCCAAACACCGCCATACGTGCCCTGCACCACTGAGGTGGTGTACATGATTCCGCTTAGTTGCGGCAAAGTTTATATAAGGCAGACGGGGCGGTGTCTTAATGAGAGGTTAAAGGAGCATGCGTATTCTTTCGGGGTCGTCAACAACGCCGCGCACCTACCAGCGCACACTAGGAGATGTGGATGCACCGTGCTTCTGTACAACACCAAGGTCACTGGGAGGGCTAAGCGTAGACTAGATAGGGAAATCCTTGAGGCTTATCAGATTAAAGAGTACGGTGATCGCTGTATTAGTGCTCCGCCTGTACATCTGAAGGACAAAGGGTTGATGCTCTTTAACATAAGTTCGAACTGACTAGTGCCCCTGTTGACCTTTCATCATCTTGTGTTATTCGCTTGTGTAGTTTCCGCACGTGCTAGTGATGAACAAAAATCTCGCACCTTTTGCTACTAAGTAGCGACGCATGCTTGGCTCTAGGCTAGCTTCACACCTTGTTGCGTCATTTGCTTTCTTTTTTCGGTTTTTGGGTGTGGTTTGAAGGCGTTTTGAGACATCTGCACATGCGCAGTTCAGGGTTTCTCGTGGGTGGCTGTTTTTCGTAAGAATAAACTTAGTTGCAAGTGAGCGTCTTTCCTGTGCACACTTACCCTTCCTAAATTTTCAGTGGTCTATTCCTCAAGTATGACCTACCAACTAGCCCAACACTTCACTGTACTAAAACAAGGAAAGGAATAAAGAAACACAAAAGCAAACAAAGGAAAGGAAGAAGATCGGATGGGCCTCGGTGTCACTACCAAAGCTTCACTGCGTTACCATTCTCAGAAGTGAAAGAAAAGGGGGGGGGGGGGGGGGGGGGATGGCGTTTCTTTGCTTCTTTCTTTTTTTATTTCTTGGCGCCATCATACCTTGCACTGTCACACTTAACACGAAAACGCGTCTCAATGCAGTAATCGACAAGGAATCAAGCACGCACGTACCATGTAAAACAATGCAGCGAATAATTTATCGCTACTGTCGTTCAAGTGGTGGTCGGGTGATGAGCAGGAACATTTTTTCGGTTAGCTGGCAATTGTCCAAATGCCTTAGCGCGATGGATGGTGCTGCTCTTTGGTGGCTAAGACTCACAAAAAAAAAACGAAGCCTATAGAACACCGGGGTAACCGTGAAGCACAGGCGAGAATGTAAATAAGACCTATGTGTTTCATGTTGTTAGTTTACTTGGCGTGTAATCCACAAATGAATTTGCACTCTACGTAAAGTAATACTGCTCTAATGTTGAAAATAAAAAACATTTTCGACAAGTATGATTTCTTCAAGCGAAAGACGGAACCATTCAAGTTTAATATTTCTGCGTGGTTGAGAAATAAAGTGTCTATGATTACCTTAAGAGCACTGAACTGGACAAACGATGTTCACTAAAGGACGCATAATACGCTTGTCCGGGGTAGAGAGAACGGCGCTGGTAGTACATACTGTCTTTACCCAGTAGCACTTGTAGTCTGTAGTGACGCCATTTTCTTCATGTAAAACAAGGTGCGTGCCGCTTGGCGCGTTGCAACATGGCTGCGTTTGATATTCGCCACTGTTTCTCCGGCGAGTGCTGCGCAAGCGGAGTTTCATTGCACGGCGCAAAATAAGATTGGACACCTCTTCTGTCTTCCTGCTATCCGCCTGCACTTCCAACACCAAGCGGATTTCAGAAAGAGGAGACACTGCCACGTTAACTTGACTTAGTTCTGCCGACCTTGCCGTTGAGAAGGCAAAATTGTGGTTCCTGTGTTTCCATTGAGCGCTGTGTGTTTGCGCATTAGGGTTCCTGCTCGCACGACTTAAGCACTTTATAACTTGCTATAAGTACACTAGAATTATAAGTACTCTAGAATTTTCCCAGGTCACACTGCTAAGCGCTTCTTTGCACGCCCCACCGTTATTCTAGTCAAGTGGCATCGTGTAAACCACTATGTTATATTTCCTGCTCAAGATAGCCGCATACTTTTTTTGCTTTTATTTGTTATTGCAAGGACGTTCTCGGCCATAGCTGCCGTTAATAAAGAGTGATTGATCGACTGACGTATATTTAATTCAAGAGGATGAATAGTTGTTTACAATATAGGGAAGCATTGTTTCGAAATTTTGCGTGCACTAAGAATGAAGCCGCAAGTGAAGGTGAGTTACGTGTTAAATAAAAAAGAAGACAAACGAATGAATGAATGACAACAGTGACAGTACTCACAAAGTTCTCTTCTTAGTGCGCTTTATATTATCCGATGGTGACTATAAACGATCTACACCCCGTGTCCACTCGTGAGTGCAGGTGGTAAAAAATTATGCCATAATGGCACTGGAGGTACAGGCGCTGGTTCTGCATATAAGACATAAACCTACCTTCGTAATTTCTGTTAACGAGACATCAATGTGCTCTTCTCAAATGTAAGAGCATTTATTTCACAATCTAATCAAAATAACCGCTTACCACGAACACAGTCGGTGCGAAACAAAATTCAAGTATCCGCCTTGCGTCCGTGCTCCGCGAAAGTTCTTCCCATTTCATAGCGACCAATGTATTTCCACATCAACGTTTTTCTCTATGTACTCTCGTTAGTTGTTGGCGCTCATGTTTAATGCAGGATGTTACGGCACAAAGTATGTCGTAAAGCACGCGGTTTAGTAACTATGCTTTCCGCGCTGCGAAACGCAACAATAATGGTTTGGTTCGGGGCGTTTTGTTTGCTCTATAGCTAGTAGCGGGCATACAAGTGCTCTGCAGTACGGCTTGCATTCCCAACGACCGTGTAATGAGGAAAGCTGGAAATGCGTGCGTGAAATTCTTCTTGCATGTGTGCTGATAACTGCAGAGCAAAACACATTTTTGATGCAAGACGAAGCAATGCTGTCATTGAGGATCTGAGTTTTATGTGCATAGTTGATGAGCACCTTTTTCAGCTGTTCACTCAGAAAAACATTTTTTTTATTTCAGTGTTGAACGTCGCGTATAACGTAGTTTGTCTGCATCTTCTCGAATTTTCTGCTACTTGACTGGATAATCACGTGATGCTGTGAGCTGCAGTCTGCTGAACAATTTAACACCTTATTACTGCAGGATTGCGCAAGGAACGCCACTGGAGCTCCCATCACGCTTTGGTAATATTGTTAAACAAGTTGAGTTAATAATTCAGGCTTGCTGATATTGGCTGAAACAAGCCGCGAGAAATACCGCTTCCACTTCTATTAAAGGAACTGTGCCTCTCTGCAGTCTTTTTTATATATATCTTTGCAGGCGCTTCTGTATTTTGTTTATTCCTTGGGGATATGAACTGAATCAGGGTGGTTCGCTAAAGCTTTGATAAGGTCCTTTCCCTTCAAGTTAGTGGCTTTCAGACGTATGCCATCATATTTGCCCCTGCTATCACAAGTGTTCTTTTTTCTTTACGCATAATGAAAGATCGTTTCGAGGAAAACTGGCATCTTAAGTTTTTCGAATTTTCTTCCTACAGCGCGGCACACCCCATGGGTAGAATTCAGAACTGCCTAGGAATTTTCGATTCCCATTTATGACATCAAAGACGTGTTACCAGAAATTGTGGAATAAGTTACAAGCCTTCCAACCATATTGGTGCAAAAACTCCGAGCACTTCAAGCATCGAAGTACAGAAAAGATTCTAATAGCATATTTCTTCTCCTTCGCAAACACCAGCTACCGGTGCTCCTCAAAGATTTTATAAGAGCAGGTCGCATATCTTAAATCCTTTACGCTGCAAACACAGAATGCTCCCAGCGCTTTTTTACACTGAACAGATAGTTTTTTGTCATAAGAACAGCTCGCATCGTTCTTATCGTTATCATATCTATCCCTTTAACCAACAGTTCCGCACTGATCGAAGTATTTGACTATTTCAACCAGCTCCCTTGAAACCTCTACGTGAGCAATGATTCAAGCCACGCGTCCGCGTGTCGCTGGCACGCTAATTTTCCCAGGAACACAATGACTTCTACTGGAAGCAGTACTTACAACCACGTGGGTTTACGAACAGGATGTCATACCAAGGAATTCATATGCACAAAGGGAACTAACAAATCTGTTTCAAGCTTTGATATCAGTAACACACTTTTCGGGAGAACACAACTATTGTCTGCTGAACTTACCGCGCCAACGCATGCGCGTTCCAGTGAAACATTTGCCGCACTGTCATTTCAGCATCGCAGGCTTCGTGACTCGTTTGCTCGGATCAGTTTTTAATGCAATAAGTTCCTTGAGACATTTTGACTATTGTGTGCGACACCGAATTCCCAAGCCACGTATCTCGTGTGATAACTACGCGTCTATTCGCAAGTGGGTCCTGTAGAAATGAGGCAGACGAATGGCATCACCTGAAACATAAGGAGCAGAATAAAACTGAGGATTGAACCACGAACCTTTTCCCTGAGCATGCAAAAAATCATTAACGAAGATTAAGGTTTTTATTATATATTTCGCATCAAAGGTTGCGAAGCTGTGCACGATTACAAATTCCGATTCAGCTGCGCTACGCAACCACATTCATGAGAGGCCGCACCGAGAGTTCTACATGCACGCTCTCGGAGCTTTCCGACATGCCTTGAGCGCAACACTAAACATTTTTTTTTCTTCGCTTTCGACTCTTCATCTCCAGAAACACTGCTGTCTTTCTATTTTTTAAGGAATAACATAACCATATCGAAAATCAAGAACAACGTTCGATCTCTTCAAGCCATCCGAGGTGAAAAAGGGTGTGGACTAAACGAGGCAGCATATAAGAAGTCACCAAAGATCGCTTGCTAGTATGGGCCAGAAAACTGCTATTACTTCCGTCGCAAGATTGATATACGTCCTTTTGGTATCGGTCGCGTTGCACTCACCCAGCCACCACCGCAAGACTGCCGTGGTCGAGGTTTGTGTTTGTGTGTCGCCAGGGTATGGGAGGGGTAATTTTTGATGGAGGTGGCGCTGAGGAGCTCTGATGTATAGTTTGAGGTATGAGTACTGTGACGCAATAGCGCGAGGTGGCGTAGCAAATAGGATTTTTCCTCCTCACGAAGCACCGAGTCCCGACCAGCCCGGAGTTGCACAATCGCTGCACCTACACAACTGCAGGCCTTTTATAGCGCAGGCACTGGTTCTGTTCTCGACAGTGCTCCCTGTAGTCCGCGCGGGTTGTCGTCGGGACGTGGCTGCTGAAGTTGCTGGCACTGTTGTGATATGTATTCGGGTGTCTTAAAATTTCTATGCCAAGTCTTAGAGAAACATGTAAACAGTTTTTTTTTGTTTTGTCGATAGTCAAAATTTTATATTTCTCGTGTTTTAATCGCGCCTATAATCAATGAATAAAAACTGAGCAGCCGCAAATGAGTGACACGAACGTGTGCAAACCACGAGACGACAAAGTTCGAAAAGGTGCCCAATCTTCGCGTTGCTTCTCGCATGCTAAGGCGACATGACGGCGAAAGAAAATGAGCATAGTGAAAAAGATTCTTTGACGTTGGCTGCATTATTTTTTGTCAGCTTCATTTCATGTTCCATGAATATAAATGGCCCAGGCTGTAAAAGAAAACATTCACTCATCTGTTGCGCATACCATGCAGCATATTTTAGGCCGAGGAATGTGGGTATATGCCGCGCGTGCGTTTATTATCGTTACTCGCGAGGTAAATGGAAACCAGGACGAAACATTCATGTAATAACCTATCAATTATATCTATATTACGTTCCTGCCCGATCAGACTACTGTCGATATACTAGGTGGACGAGACGCGAGTTTTTAATTTTTGGTACCATATGTGCTGTGACCTCCGGACGACGCCGGAGAGTCACACTCCGCTTCGTACGAGCCCGTTTTGGTTTTTCCATGACAGCGGCGACCAGTGACTAAGCTCTGTCCCTATGTATGATAGGAAACCGGGTGCAATCTTGTTAACTTGTCTTGCCTTTAACTCTCTCTCTCTCTCGCCACTGTACATTTACAACTAAAGAAAATAAAAATGGGGACAGGGAGACCTAAGCCAGGGACGAAAAGAAATAAAAAAGATAAGGCGGGTATATGCCCGATTTCTTGAATTTTGCCTTCACCTTTTGAGAATACCTGCCATTCTCAGAAAGCACCACAATATTGTAACTCAAAGCGATCGCCGGGACGCGTATTCCTCGAACCACCTCGGGTCGTGTATAGAATAACTAGAGATTTGCGCCTCATCCCAACAAAATCTACTTTAGACCGGAAGCATTGGGCAGGCTGTGGGTCCTGTAATAAACCGCGTTGTCAAACCTGTCCTTCCCTACCTGAATACGACATGGGAAGGAATCGGTTCAAATTAAAGAACTCTTCTCCTGTGAGGCTGACAATGTGGTCTACCTACTTGGGTGTACGAAATGTAACTAACAGTATATTGGTCAGACCCATTTGCCGATTCCATTCGGTAATCACACGCAAAAAAAAATTATTTGGCCCTTCCCCTGTCCAAACACGTTCGCCTTCACAGTCACTCCTCCAATAACTTAGAATCAGACTTCCGAAAACCCAACGACCGTGAGGTTCGTGACTCCTATTTCATCTTTAAACCAAACACGACCACTTCGGGTCTCAGTGAAGTTATCGAAAATCTTTCGTGATTCCCGGCTGATATGAGCAAGACATGTTATGATATGAGCAAGACATCTCATATGAGCAAGACATGTTTTCTCAAATAAGACACTTCGTTCTGTTTAGATTTTTATTCGGTTATCTGCTTTTCTGCTTCCTTTCTATCATATGTAAGTTACAGATTTCATTTTTCTACGCTCTTATATTTTTTTTTCATTTTTTATTCCTATATCTATAGCATCGTTACTCCGTGTTATGCACGGGGAGGTTGTACCAGAGTAGCTGCCGTTATGCAGATTTTATCCAGCTATTCTCGCAGCTTATGTACGACACTGTGATTTGCGGTAAAGCATAATAGGAAAAGACATTTGACATTATTTAAAATGAAGCTCAATACCGTGCGTGTTCTTTTATTGCACCAGTATTCATAAGAAATAAAATAAAACAAATAAATAAATAATTCATTTGGTGTGTTTCTTTTTTTTTTCGTAGCATATTGATAATCAACTCGTGCGTCAAAGGTCTTTTTATTCTTTTTGGCACGCTCCCTCCAGTGCAATCAAGGGAACCGTCCTGCGCTCGCTTAAAGCAGAAGCTCTGAATCAAATAGGAGCCATTACTTAAGTCTCTCAAAAAATAAGCAAAGCTTACGCGAAAGACCATAAGACCTTACCGGAAGTGAAGTAAAAATACGGAATAATGAATCCCGAAGAATATAAATGAACTTGACGAAAGGAGGAAACCCCGAAGAGCCAAAAGGACGATGCTGTAACGAGTTTTTGTGGCCGACTGAAGAGGGGCCTCATGGAAATAAATACACTAATATTTATCGTCCGATAGGATGCTTCATATCTGTACGCGGTTGCGCAGTATGTATCTGGGTATAGCCCGTTTCATGTAGTTGCTGCTGCTGCTGTTTGTGATTTGCCTTTCGCTTATTTCCACGCATTCTACCATGTATGTCTCTAAAATGAAGTTACATACTGCAAAAGGGCTAATAAGTAGCGATATTTCATTGCATAATCATTATTTGCTGAGCTGTTTTTATTTTGTAGTTAAAAATGAAAGCGCTGTTCCGAACAGCGACTCAGAAGGAATGACCTCGTTCACATAGCCGGATTATTTCCTGCCTTCAACCTCTTTGGTTTTTTTTTTGTTTTTTTCTTTAGGAGACCAGCGTTTTTGCCGAAAAGGTGCTTTAAAAAAGAGAGTGTTCTCTCGCCTTTGACCCGATCGTCTCAACTGAATTCCAAAGGAGGAGCTTCCGCATACCTCACGTGCTTCTTGTTTTTTTTTTGTTTTTGTGGGGTTTAACGTCCCAAAACCAGTTCTGATTATGAGAGACGCCGTAGTGGAGGGCTCCGGAAATTTCGACCACCTGGGGTTCTTTAACGTGCACTGACATCGCACAGTACACGGGCCTCAACATTTCGCCTCCATCGAAATGCAGCCGCCGCGGCCGGGATTCGATCCCGCGACCCTCGGATCAGCAGCCGAGTACCTTAGCCGCTAGACCACCGTGGCGGGGCCACGTGCTTCTTCGACAAGCATGGCAAACCTGTGTAGCAGCTCTGTTACAAATAAAGATGGTAAAGGGGCGCCGGACACGAGGAGCCACCACTGGCGCTGGCTTGTTCTCCGTTTCGCTGCCATTCCTTCGAGTAAGCCAGATGTCCGGGTCCGGGTGTCTGCAACGTATTCCGCCACATTTATTCTGATCATGGTTGTTGAATCCGACCCGGTTTTCGGCACCAGAATGAATGTAACTGAACACGAAGACGCCCATAAAGTTAGACATCTACATTACTTATGTTCTTCTGGAGAGAAAAAGGAACTAAATATGAAAAAGTGAGTGGAATATATGAAAATGAAGCTTGCCTGCACTATTGGTACGAGGCTGGACTAAGAGCGGAGCTTGTGGCCGACCTAGCCTCTTCCGGCTTCTAAAAGGTACTCAAAGTCGCGTGATTTATCACAGGAGTAGCTGTTACGAGGTTTTGGCGGAAAGATGTCACGCGACTAGCTATGATGTCGTGATACTCAATTTTGGTCAAGTGCCCCGGTTCAGATTGGCTTGGCGGGCAATGTCCGGTTGCACCATTGAGTATAGGTACTTATTAGAGCAAGCGTTCTGACGTGCGATTTTTGTAAATCATGTTGAGTTCTTTAACAAGAGCTCTTCAATAGCAGTTCTTGAACGACGATAACTATTTGTACTTAAACAGTTGTTTTCTTTTCATTCACTGTTTGCAAGGAGAATGTAATGTTGTTAAACAATGCTTAATGAAGAGAACGTGGAAGACGCTGAATTAATTACATTTTTTCATAGCAATTATTTTACTGAGAGTCATTTGTGCAACACCACATTAAAATAATGGTAGTTGACAGAAATCCCTTCAAAAATTTCCAAAATCGCAACGAGGCAAGGATGTGTGCTTCTTTTATTAGCAGACCTTAGCATTTAATTTATAATCCACACTCCCGAAAGCCCCGTATTGCACTCAACGTTTATTTTTCTGTAAGACTTTCTTGCCATGCAGGCACAGCACGCTTTACAGGCGGCCTCTAGTAGAAGGCTTGTAAGCTATACGTGCGATACACGCGTAAAATTGTGTGCGCATGGCATCGAAGTTAGTGCTCAACAGTTTAAATCCTTAGTCCATGGAACAAGACGGGCATGTACGTCAAGATATATAAAAAACAAGAAGTAATCAATACTCAGTAAAGAAATACTAAAGTGATTGACAAAACATATTGGACAACATTCCTTAACGAAGAGAGAAGTACTTCAATAAATTATTGCAATAAATTCGGTGTCTAAGCATGAAATACCTACTCAAGGAGCAAATAAGCGTATAGCCGACACTCACTACGACACGAAAGCACAAAAAGAGACAGCGCCTGTTCTGTGCTTCCCCGTCTGCTCAATTGTCGGTTGTATGCTCATCCCCGTGAAGCTTTGCACCATCTTGCCAGTATCAAGTTTGCTTAACAGGTACATCGCCGTATGTCAATGTGTAACTATATGTAACTCTCTCTCCAACGTGATGAGGGCTCTTCTTACACGAGATGTTGATTTGATGGAGTTGTCGTTCCCACAATGGGATTTCCCTTCGTCACTGCGTATACATATCTTAGACCCTCACTTGGCCTGATGAAGAAATGCACCACCGTCGAAAGCTTGGGACAATCCGCAGTACCTATCGCACGATTTATCCTCACTTTAAGTCTGCGTGATTCCGTGGAGCTCAGATTTTTTCAGACTATCTGTTCGCCATATTACTGAAAGATATGTATCTCATGTAGGCGGCTGACATGGAAACTGAAGAGGTTACTTGTTCTTCATTGTGTTATTGCACGTAATCGACCGTTTCCTTCACTTTCTTATTTTCAGAAAATCCGCTGGTGTCAAAAATGTAAAATGCGTGCACGAATATCAACTGGTGATATGCGCGCTTTGGTGCCACAGAGGCCAGTCGGGTTTGGCTGTAGCTCTGCGCGTAAGTAGTGAGATATGTAGAACGAAAAATATCGAGGTCCCTAACTTTTTCTTGAAAATTGACAATGTAATTATTTGCGTCTGTCACCGATCCCGAGCTGTGAGGCACGGGAAGCAATCGCCGGAAAAGATCCCAAGAACAGACGTATCGATCACCCGGAAATGATCCCACAAAAGCTAGGACAATTAGGTTTTCGTCGCATTCAGCGCACTAGCAAAACGCCAGCAGTGGTTCAAAGACCGAGTCAGAGCCAATGGTGATCAAACAGAACGTATATATACTCATCAACCAGGAAGTTACACAAGAAGTGCTCAAACACGGCTCTTCGCAATGCAAACATAGATGGATTATTACATTACACGGAACCAACAACAAACGAACAAGCTCATGCACCGCAATAAAGAATAAAACACAAAAGAGTCCTATTCACAGAAGTCACTCGAGATGTCTTCTCGACTTGAAGCTTGCAGGCAGGGCTCGTCGTCTGGCCCCTGGAGCAGCGTCTTCTTTCTTATCCTCGCTGAGTCACACAAGACTACGATTGTTACGAATGCTACTGACGGCCCGTGGTCGGCTCTTTATATTGCCTTGGGAAGCCGTTCTAGAAGTTTCGGTGCGGCCGGCGTGATTCAAGCACGCACGAAGTTGGGAATTTTGTTGCCCTTTCTCGGTCCTTCACTTGCTTTCTCTCAAGGTGAGAAGCGTCGGTATGCACTCTCCGCCTCCTCTCTCTCCCTCCGTCTGTCTCGCGCGCTTGCTCGCCGCGATAAGAGGATTCACTGACACTTTTTACAAAATTCTCCCTTCTTCGTGATTTGCGGCGTGACCTTGGGCGCCTCTTCCACGCGCGCCGCTCTTCTTGTTTTTTTTCGCCTTTCCCTTCAGCTCGACGCCAGGTTTCTCGACGAAATGGGCACTATTTTGTGACAGCGTCCATTGTACATTTTGTCCTCGCCAAGTTTTTGGATAGTAATGCTTTCGTAAAAACCCAACGGTGATGCGTTTTCTGGGCACGTTGGAAACACCATTGATTCCTCGCACTGCGGGAGGTGACGCCTGAGGTGACGCAGGAGGTGACGCAGGGGAGGTGACGCAGGGCGTTCAAGGAGAGTAGGGAATCGGTCGTCAAGGAACCCTGATCTGGACGACCATCAACGTCCAGAACTGACGTGTGGGTGAAGTTTTGCATTCTGACCATTCATTGAGCATGCAGCAAATCGCTGAAACCCTTCACATGCCCACATTTGCGCTACAGGGAATGGTGACCGAAGATCTGCAAATGAACAAGGTGTGCACAAAGCTTGTGCCGAAAGAGCATTGTGAAGAATTTGGATAATTTCTGCAGGTTCGTTGAATAAAAGTATTTTTCCCAGAAAATGGGTGTTAGTTTTATAATGGACCCTGTATGTTATTCAATGCAATGAGAGTTTCAGCGCGCTGAGGCTGTCACACCGTTTTCACTCATTTCGTTCGCTTTCAAAGCAGGAAAAGGTCTTATGCAGGATGAGGCATTATGAGCGCACGCAATGCAAGCAGTGATACTTCCACGACGGTCGTACTTCGATGTAAGCTTTAACTTAAGCAAAGTAAGTTATGACGTTCAATGTTCCAGAAGAGTTCACCGGTTATGACATTCGCTGTTGCATTGGTCGGTGGGGGCGGGGCCTCCGTTTAAGTAAAACAGGAAGACCTCAGCCACGGAAACCACACTTACGCGTGCGCCTAAACGTTGGGCACAAGTGGGAAAACATTAGAAAAAATACGAAAGTTATCAAAGTCATAAAAACATCACGTCAGTTAAGCAAAACGCTACAAGAGCAAACTAGGGAAAGGCAGAACAGCAGAATGAAAGCAGAATGCAAGCGAGAGCTGTCGCAGTGTAAGCTAAGCAGCACGAAATAAATTAAAATTTAGTTAGGGTTCAAGCAACAGAAATGACCCGTGGAAGAAAAACGAAATATATGCAGTGAAGGAAAAGGAAATACACGCAGCCGGCACTGAATCGGCGTTAATACCAAAATGAGCCTCTTGTACCCACTTTCACCGCCCTTCAGCCCCGCTATCAAGGCGCCAGCCAGGGAGAGTCGCAACGTCAGCGTTTCTCTCCGAATGCTGTCTCAGCGCGCTTTAATTTCCTGGAAGACCCGCGACACCCCCGCTGTCTGATAAGCACCAGCAGCGCAAGCTGAAGCAACGCTCTGGATGCGCGGCTGCCGTCTCTCGCTGTTTGGGCACGGAAGGGCAGTTTGCTGTTTGTAGAAGTTCTCTATTTAGCAGCACACGCGAGTAGCACGTATTAGTTGCTTGGACACACGGCTCTCTGTGCGGCGAGTTAGCGGCATCATGACGCCTAAGAGGTTACATCGAACACAAAGGCTGAAACAACTGAAAGAAACTGATTCTTGAGTTGTCAACAGCTGGTTTCACAATGTCAAGGCTGCACTGAATTTTTATTACATTCATTGCCTCAAATAATAATGCAGGCGAGAAAGGATGTATGAACCTGTGTGTCACTTTGCAGAGAATGACACTGCTCGCGAGAGTGGGGATGAATAATGTTGCTGAACCTAACGTTTTAACAAGAAGGCTTATCTTTATCGAGGCAAATGAATTTTTCAGCCGTATGTTTATGTATACGCCTCTTACTTCAGCACCCCTCCCCCCAGGCCTTAATAATAGCGGAGGACACTGAGTAAACTTTCGCGCAAGTTCAGCCTTGTCGGGGGCGTGAGTAAGCAAATTATATATATGAACACGCTACCAAAGGAAGCACCAGCCGCCGCGAAGAAAAGAAATGGTGTTAGCACTTCTCCTCGACCTACATTTTTGTTCAACTATTTCTCATCGCTTCAAGCCCACCGGAATGTTTGTCTTGTCTGAAGACGAAACTGCTACATATGACGAGTCAAATTGTTTAAAATACTCAATAACCTTGTTATCTTATGTCCGTACTATCCTTACCATTTGGGCATGACTATTCTGTTGCTCCGGCACGGTGGTGTATTGTTTTTGGCACTCGGCTGCTGATCCGAACGCGAGATGGAATCCCAGGTGCAACGGCCCCATCTCGACGCAGGATAAACGTCGAGGCCTGTGTATTGCGCGTTGTCAGTGCACCTAAGAACCTCAGGTGGTCGAAATCTCCGGAGCCCTCTTACACGCCACGTCGTCTCTTACAATGTTATTGTGGTTTTGGAACGCAAAACCGGGCAAATTAAATAAAGTAATGACTATTTTCTTGCAAACAATGATGCGCGAAAAGAGAGGGACAGCAATAAAACAACTACGTTGTTATCTCTCCATCAAGCAAGTATCCTAATATTGCGCGTTAACAGGAAGGGCTTTCTTTTCACAGGAGCGAAACGGTTTTCACTCTACTGAAACACATTCTTAAAACAACTGGAATAAATGTTTAAAGAAGGCTGCAAGTAAGACAGGGCATATAAAATGTGGAAAAGAAAACGGTATATAACAGTTAAGAGCTGTCACTTCCCCTACACACGTACGAAAGCACGAAAATAAAATGGCGCGAATAACTTTTTCGCCTCGCATTTTTAAGGCACTCAACGTCAGCCACTGACGGCGCTGCTCATGTTAGTTGCATGAGGTGTTTATTGAGCTTCCCAGAAGTAACACTTGTTTACAGGACCGCGGAGAGGTAGGGTCGTAGGCGGAGTGTTCTAGCTTACTCTCCTCTGCTGTGGAAAAACTACGATGTAATGAGAGTTTATGATGATGGTAAAGGATGGCAGAGGGCCCCAGGGTCGCGCTAGAGCAATAAAGAAAGAGCGACGTGGCGGTAACAGACTAGTTCGAAGCAAAGCCTTCCGGGTACCCTTCTTTTTTTCAGTGTTTTGGCCACACATTTTTGTAGATGTTTGCATACATCGGCCGGTAGGGCAGCTCCTACACGTAGATATTTAGAAAAAAATTTTACTGACGCCAAATAGGTTCTGTAAACGAGAGTACGCCGAAAGAATGCCGAGTAACAATAATTTGAGAGGGCAATACGTCCTAAGAAACTAACACGAGTTCAGGTGGAGGTTTCGAGGTTATAGTGATATGTATGACGAAGTTAGGTGCAGAATTCCAGGAACTGTAGCTGCAGATGTAAAATACTTGCAACAATATTCTTAATGATGCACTGCAATTATTTAACCTGAGGCGGACTAGGAACCGATGAGGGCCCCTGGACTTGATGATAGGTACCACTGATGCGTTTACTTCAACTACATATTCTTGTACATATCATACTCAACGCAATGTCACGAAGTCGGCTCAAAAGTGTGGTGTTGTTAGAAAACACCATACCTTTCAGCTAACCTGTCTTAGTGGACCCTGCGTCGTTCTCCGCGTTGTAGTAGCAGTAGTATAGTAACAGTAGACCGCAAGATATCTGTTGGCTGATCTTGCAGGGCACGTATAATATCGCTTTGGCCAATCAGGTTCAGAGTGCGTGTTTCCAATATAGCAGCGGATTTACCTCACATCATATGAACGTCTTGATTTTCTACTAGGCAAAGAAAGAAAGAAAAAAGAAAGAAAGAGAGAACATTCCTTGTCTGTGCTCGGCTTGAAACTAGGCCTGTACCCTCCTAAGTAAAATCCCCTAACCACTACTCTACACACCCACGCTTCGGAGGCAACTCATTGACGTTTTGTTAATGTTTATTCTGCGAAAGTAAGTGTTCCTACGTCACGGGCACCTACTTTTGTAGGGTGCCTGCGTTCTTTGCTGGATTTTTGAAGAATCCACAGCTTTGCTCTGCAACAAGTTTCACGTCGTCCAAGTGGCATTATTTCATATTGGTTCAGGAATAAGTATGGCAATGTTAATGCAGATACGTTCACTGGTATTTGCATTGTGATGACGCGTAAACGGCATATTCTTAGACGTACCCTATGAGAAAATGACGGTGACCTTCAATAAACAGTTATGCAGGGAAAACAAACTCAAGTTCAATAAATAAAAAACAAGTGGTTTGTAGCTTGTTTGTTTTGAACATGGCAGGACAATCTGTATGGACGTGCAATAAACATAAGCCAGCACTAGTGAATAAAAAAACATCGTGAACTCACAGACAGAAATGCTTATCCTCTTTATCGATGAAGCGCGACGCACAGGTCGAGGGCCCTAAATCCTTCGGTCAACAGCTCGCTCGAAGTGCTAACTTAGTGACACTGAACCTCGCCCTTGTGCTCGAAGTAATGGATTGGCCGTTCTCTGCGTCGTCTTAGCCCTTCGTAGAGGCGCAAGCTGCAAGAGCTGACACGACTGATTGATCGCCTACACGGCCCGAAAGACCAACCATTCAGTGTTTGACATCACTAAGAGGGGCTGCGTATTGCTTTCTTTCTGCGTACGTGGCTCTAACAAATTATCTGCGGGGAAATATGGCAAGCCACGAGTAATTTTCACAAGCTTAATTCTATTAAAAAGAGGCAATCGATCCTATTTCTTAGAAACATGCTACTTAGCAGTGCTGATTAAAGCTTGAATAATGATAATGTTGTAGCACATAAAAGCATTCCACGATACTGTAGTCTTTCCAGTTACTTTACCATATTGAACGTCCAAAAGAGGGACGTCTATGCTACGGCCAAGCGACCATCAGAGAAGATGTGCTAAATTATAAAATCGAACAGATATAATAAAGAACTGCAGCACAACACAAATAGGAATGCAACAAACACATCGATGTTGTTTCTGGGCATGTCATTCCGGCTACGAACTGAAATCATGTCGCTAAAGTGTACCATAGAGCCTTCGTCGTCTCATTTAGCCTTCTGAGGGGGAAAGGAATCACACAAGCAGAGTCGCATTTTCCTTTATTAAGGAAGGGTTAGGATGACCGTGTCTTCATTGTCATTCGTCGTGTATCGCTCGCTCGCTCGCTCGCTCGCTCACTCACTCACTCACTCACTCACTCACTCACTCACTCACTCACTCACTCACTCACTCACTCACTCACTCACTCACTCACTCACTCACTCACTCACTCACTCACTCACTCACTCACTCACTTTCGTGGTATGTCTCTTCAGTGAGGAAGTAAAGAATTGGATTGCTTAGAACACTTGTTCCCAGAGATATAAACAGTACCAGCTGCACTAGGGGAATTACAGTGTTTCTCTCAACAACGCCATGAAAACCCCTTTTGTATTCTTTAAACTTAGCGCTCCTTAACATTGCTATTAAATGGAACAAAACCAAATGATCGGTGCTTCCATTTGCGTGTTTCTTGCAGCAAAATTTATTTCAGAGGCAGTAGCACTTCATAAGTGCTTCAGGCGAGTGATCTGTAAGATAGGACTCGATATTCAAAGAGCATCGCCACGCGGTTTTATAGAAGGAAAGCTTAGCTTTCCCGGTGCAACTATTGCTGTGAAGCCGTGTATGCCAAGGTTTCCGCGCATCGTGTCTGTGGACAACTCTCCGCTTAGAAAAACAATTCTACAGTAGTGGGCGAATATGTGGGGCAGTGTAGGCCGTGGAACAGCGGTATTTTGATACGTAAAATAATTTGTATTAAGTGAACAAAGCGAGAACCAAACCGAATAAAAGGCAAATGAAGGGCACTAAAGTAACTTGATCTTAATCAAATGTGAATTAGACGAACGAAATATTAATCAATCTGGTTCAAAGGCCCCTTAAGTTAACTAAAGGCATAATGCGCTTAATTAAGCTGCAGTGGGTAGGTTCTGACCAAAAGCGCCTCCGCATATCCATTCGCGTCGTCAAAGGATTTTCCACGGCACCACCGGCCGGTACCACCACCGCAACTTTCTTGGTCATTGTTCTTCACATCAAGGAAGAGTACTTTTTCCTTTGTTTGCTGAGTGAATTCAATCATGGGCAACTACAACAACCTTCCGAGTATGGCAGTGGAATTGTAGAGGATACCGAAGGAAGCGTGGGGAACTCACACAATTCATCGCCACACAGCCCCACCCACCAGATGTTATAGCGCTTCAAGAAGTGTACTGCACTCCCAGTCTTAGTGGCTACAACGCTTACACAGATAAACACGAAGCCACCAAACCGCATTTAGCCGCGATCCTTGTATCCAAGCACATCACAGTGATCGAGCACACACTAGACAGCTCCAACATTCCACATGTACTCTTAGAAATAGTACCGAGAGCTTGATCCCAAACAAGCTTTTTCTTGCTAAACATCTACAGTGCACCGAAATCAAGGCGGGACACCTTCGGAAAGCTTTTTGCAGCTCCAAGTAAGCAAGCGAAAAAAATTGGTTATTCTCGGCGACTTCAATGCTTACCATCCAGCCTGGGGGTACCAAACAAAAACTCCGAAAGGTCGCCGGCTAGCCCACGTCATGACCCTCCATCACTGAACTCCTTTAATGGAACCTGACAACCCTACCCGAACAGGCAATAGCGTAAGCAGAGATTCATGTCCCGACCTAAGGATGGTCAGAGGGCTGACCCTATGCTCATGGAATAACATGATGGAGAACTTGGGTAGCGACCATAGCATTTTGGCCACGGAAGTCCAGCTGGCCGCGACACGCATTCCAGATAGTGTAATTAAAATAACGAATTGGGAGGCTTTTCGACAAAAGAGGATCACGACCAGTCAAAGTGGTGCGCCCTCACTACGTCAATGGATTCACACCCTACAGGCAGATTACAAAGCTGCAACCAAACAAGTTACAGCAACAACGAACACGCCGGAAGTGGACAGCCACCTACTTCATCTATGGGAGGCTCGCAGAGGTCTTGTGAAACGGTGGAAGAGGCAGCGGCACAACCGCAAGCTAAAACAAAGGATTGCACGGATCACGGCTGAAGCGGAAGAATACGCTGCTGCCCTCACTAACAACAGTTGGCACAACCTCTGCGACCGGCTCAACGGCACGCTGAGGACATCTAAAACATGGTATATCCTCCGTGCACTACTCAACCCAACACACACAAAAACGCACACAACTAATACCATCCGCGCTATTCATAAAGAACAAATGGATGACGACGCCCTACTCCGAACACTGCAGCATATATACATAACTACGGGCCCTCGACCGGAGTACAGAGACTATCCACACCAGGAAGCGACGGAGTTTGACGCAGACATCACAGAGGCAGAAGTGAGGGTTGCCCTAAT
>JABSTT010005240.1:0-20136 GCA_013339685.2 Hyalomma asiaticum
AAATGAAATACGGGCCTTTGTTACCTTCGCGACATCAAACTCTTTTCTTGAGATTTCACCACTCACTTCGTTCGTCGACGTGCTAAACTGAAGGGCCTCACAAACTACCGGACTTCAACTTAACACAAAGAAGCGCTTAGTGCGCGGCAGCTGAACGTACTAGGCCACGTCGTCTGTAAAGACGGTGTCTTCCCGGACCCCACGAAACTCCGTACAGTTGCCAAGTATCCCAAAACCCATCTCGATGAAGACGCTTCGAAGTTTCATTCGGATGTGTTCGTACTTTCATTCATTTGTCCACGACCTTGCTACCACCGTCGCGCCCCTTAAGAATCTTCTAACAGCCTCCAATGGTCTGCTTGCGTGGTCCCTCGAGTGTGACGAATCTTTTACGACGCTAAGGCACATGATAAAGTCATCTCGCATACTCCCCTACTCCGACACTTCGACCCCAACGCCCCTATGCGGAAGTCCACGTTAATGAGAACGGCGTCGGTCTGGGTGCTGTCTTGGCTCAGTGGAAGTCAGGCTACGAGGAACACTCATGGCTTCTGCGAGCCAAACCCTGAAGAAGCCGAGTGCAATTACTCCGTTACAATGAAACAGTGCCTTGCCATAATTCGGTGTTGGCTAAGTTTCGCCCGTGTCTTTATGGTCCCTCCTTTGATGTTGTCACAGACCACCATGCTCTGTTTTGACTTTCGTCCCTGAAAGATCCGTCAGGTGGCCTCGGGCGCTGGGCGCTCCGTCGCCAGGAGTACGATATTCGTGTTGTATACCGGTCATGCTGTAAACACTGTGACGCTGACGCACTGTCCCACTCACCACTAGCGTCCGGCGCGGCTTCTCGGTCAGGATTTTCCCTCTGGCAAATTGACTTCTGAACATGTCGTCCGAGCAACGCAAGGATATGTGGGCTTGCCAACTCGTTGACTTTCTGGCAAACCCATGCGTTCGTCCTGCCTCAAGAACTATCAGTCGCCATGCTTAGCATTCGTCGTTCGAGATGGTCTCCTTTAGCGAAACAATTAAGCATGTGATGGCCTCAAGCATCTGATGGCCGCATCTGATACCCCGCCATATGCGCAAAGTGTTCATGACGGCGTTCTGAAGAGCTACAACCGCCTTCATCGTCGATACTACTAGGTGAGGCGTGTACGTCGTTGTGTGCAAGTATATGCGCGATTACATGGCGTGTCAAAGGCGCAAAACTCCGCCTTAACAATTGAGTGGAATACTCCAGCCGCTCCCTTTCCCTGGCCGTCCATTCGACCGCATTGGCATCGATTTATACGGTCGGCTTTGCTGGACTACATCCGGCAAGACATGGAGAATTGTTGGCGTGGACCAACAATTCTCCATCTGTTACGACCATGTTACGACCAGACCGCAGCGTTGCCCAAAGCTACTGCGAGAGATGTTGCGTTTTTCATCCTCCGGAACTTTGTGCTGCGGCACGGTTTGACCAAAGACTTTCATTGCACTATCGTTGACATGCTGACAATGTACACTGCATCCGACCAGACCAACTACGACGCCATCCTCCCATTCGTCGTGTACGCACACAACGCTGCTACGCAAGCGACCACCGGATTCTCACCGTTCTTTCTTTTGTACGGACCCAAGTTACCGTGTACGCTGGACACTGTACTGATCTAGACACCTGACACCACTGAATACACACTGATTTTTGATCTTGCTAAGTACGCGGTAGATTGTTTACAGTTGGCTCGCTCGATCACAACAGATGCTCAAGGCCGCAAGAATCTTCGACTCGATATGACCGCTCGCTTTCCACTTTCCCGACGCGAGCATTTGTTTGGCTTTGGGCGCCCCGAGCACACCTCGACTGCCGTCGAAATTCTTCGCACAATACCAAGGGTCCCTGCCGCATTCTTGCTGAGATATCTCCCGTCAGCCACGAGGTCCTGGGGTGGCCTTCACTCCACCCCAGGACTTCCGTCGTTGTGGACGGGATATCGCCCACGTGAGATGCTCAAGCCCTTTCATGACCCCGCCATACCATCAGCGTCTTGAGCTGCCAGGATGGCTTACGCTCGTCGCCGGGGTTATTGTAATGAAGTAGATGAGGATGGCCAGCAGCAAGCAAGCCGCAGGGTTGGCGATGGTGTCGTGCCTCGGGCGACCGTTTGCCCGGATTTTGGCTGCTTGGCACTCGCCTTTGTTGGACGTCGCGTTTCACGTTCCTGGACGACTTGACGTCAATAAACCACGTCGCGCTGCCTATACTATCCATGTCAACGCTATGATTAGTAATGTTGCAACAGCGAAGTGCCAATCCAGGTACCTAGAATTCTGCATCAGGAAGGACATGACTACTCGCGAAGTCATCGGAATTTTTGGAAGCGTTCAGCTGTCTTGGCCAGATGCAAAAAGGGTTTTGCGCACCGAGTTAGGTCGCCAACACCGGTTGTTTAGCTACGCTCTGCGAGTCACCTTCTACACCATGTATCTCCCTTAGCTTGCAACCGAGAAGTTGTGTGACGCCAGGAAGACTATCAGCCAGGTGGTTCAAGCTACATGGAGGACTCCGTCTCGTGTTTCGCTGCTCTTCGTGACCAAAAAATTGACGGCAGATCCACGAGGTGAATGATGATGAGATTGGGCGAAGCTCCTGGAAGTAATCATCGGTTAAAACGTGAAATTTCTTCCGTTAATTCGCCCGATAAAACTGACGTGAAACGATTGATTAAATGTTTTATCAAACTTTTATTGCTGGTTTCCGTTGTCCTTTCATTATGACCGCTTTGTGGTCGGTGAAATGTAAGCTAAGTGGTTCTTGCACTGGTTGCACATGAAAACCATTGCTTTACCTGGCGTCTTTCGTTAAGCAGCTGGCGTCTTTTCGTTTTGCTTTAGGAACATCTGGCGTCTTTCGTTAAGCAGCTGGCGTCTTTTCGTTTTGCTTTAGAAACATCTGGCGTCTTTTCGTTTTGCTTTTAGCAAACATCTGGCGTCTTTCGTTGGTTTATTTCATCAATCAACGGCGTTTTGAACAAAATTTTTATTGTTTAATCACGCACAGGAGAAATCTCACCAGGCACTACCTTGGAGGTAAACAATGGCTGCTACTGGGAATGAGAGACAGCAGAAGTCGGCTTTTAACACTTCTACTTCTACTAACGTTTCCTACTGGAACATGCCAATGGCTGCTAATGGGGAATGAGAGACAGAAGAATTCGGCTTTTAGTTAACGCGCACGCTGCGAATTTTTTTATTGTTCAACAACGCACAGGAGAAATCTCCCACCGGCACCACCTTGGAGGTCAAAGCGTAAGACTGGTTACGCACTACTACGACTACGACTACAACGAGGGACGAACGGGTGCCGCTTTAAGGAGCTTCGCCCCTAAAATCACGGCGCCTAAGTGCTCAGAGACCAAGTCTTACCAAGGGATTTATTGCAGTTATTAGGAAAAGGACCAAACTATGGCTTAGAGCCCAACGTGGGAGTGCAGGAACTTTTGGCTGTCGTCCGGCGAGTTGCAATTTGGTGCTCTGTGTGTCTGTTTGTCCTTCTCTTGGGTGTGTTTGTTTAGCACCCTTTAAGTATATCCCTCAAGGCGTGTCGGCCTATTCGTGAAACTGCTCTCGCGCTACTCCCGCCCCAACCGCACTTCCGAAAAATCACAGACATCACTTATGTAATCGCTCCAGCCGATGCTTCAGCGTCGTCGACGTCATGTGATGTCGTCCACGTGGGTCGACTGTAGCCATTCCACGCGATACCGATCTAACAGGCGCCGAGTCGCCTTTTTCCCGAGAGACGTAATCTCACGGTGCTACGAAACGAAGCAACACGACGATTGCTAGGAAGACGAAGGAGACGACGCAGTGGGGTGGTCTCTCTGTCCGCGGTTGGGGCTGTGCCTACGTTATCCTTTTTATCATAAATTCGCCTTCCTATTGAACATTACATCTCTGCTGTTACCAATATTCTCTATCACCTTTCCAGCAGGGTACTTCTAGCGTGGCATGAGGAGCCGTCTAGGAGTCCGCATCTCTCCGCTCTCACTCCCCCTCCCATAGCAACAGCTGCGGGTGCGCGCGCTTGTCCTCGCCCCTAGCAACCGGAGCAGGTGGTGCGGGCGGAATAGCAGAGAGGGAGTGGAGAGGAGGAGCGCGCTCTGGAGTGTGAGGCCGCTCGCATCGCGGGAGCTCGGTGGAGCTCCCGCGTGTGTGTATAGAGTGTAGGAGAGGGTAGGTGCCGCCATAGGTCGGCAGTGTAGGGGAACACTCACTCACACTCACTCACCCAAATTTTTCCAGCATCCGCACTCACTCGCACTCGCACTCACCTCCACTCACACTAACTTGCACTCACTCGCACTCGCACTCACCTCCACTCACACTCACTGGCACTCACTCGCACTCACTTCCACTCACACTCACAAGCACTCACTCGCACTCGCACTCACCTCCACTCACACTCACTGGCACTCACTCGCACTCACTTCCACTCACACTCACTGGCACTCACTCGCACTCACTTGCACTCACAAGCACTCACTCGTACTCGCACTCACCTCCACTCACACTCACTTGCACTCACTCGCACTCGCACTCACTTGCACTCACACTCACAAGCACTCACTCGCACTCACTTCCACTCACACTCACTTGCACACACTCGCACTCGCACTCACTTCCACTCACACTCATTGACACTCACTCGCACTCACCTCCACTCACACTCACTTGCACTCACTCGACTCGCACTCACTTCCACTCACACTCATTGGCACTCACTCGCACTCGCACTCACTTCCACTCACACTCACTGGCACTCACTCGCCCTCGCACTCACCTCCACTCACACTCACTTGCACTCACTCGCAATCACTTCCACTCACACTCATTGGCACTCACTCGCACGCGCACTCACGTCTATGAAATGAGTGCGAGTGAGTGCGAGTGAGTGCACTCATGAGTGAGTGCACCGACCTATGCAGTCATCTGCGGCAAATAGAGTGACAAGAGTTTTTCCTCCTGGGTAGCATAAACGGCAGCGGTGCGAGTACACTGCGCAGGTTTCACCTGGTCGCCGACCTAACTCGGCACTACGCGCACCTCTTCAGTCGCGCGTACATCTCGAACTGTGAGCACTGTCTAATGTAGCAGAGACTAGAACACATAGTATTTCGCGATTGTCCCCCATTCGTGCCACAGCAGTAGACGGCGGCCACTAGGCTCGCTGATATGGGAGTACAAGCAATAGATGGAAGCTATATTTCACCCGAAATAGAGGACCATACCGAATTACCAAATGCTACAAGGTTATTTTTTCAATAGAAATGGACTGGATGCTAGATGTTCGGTACCACTGCGCAAAGTTGCGGATTATGAAAAGCGACTATTAAACTTAGATGCAACTAAAGTGGCTTCTTTTCATTATGCGACTATTACACCTTTATCATAATCTTCGAGTGCATTTCCCTGCAAAGCATATTCGTCCGACTAATGGCGGCCCCTGTCACGTTCCAAGTAGAGGCGAGGTCCCAGTTACCCGTGCTGGGGTTTGACTATTGCCAGTGTTTATGTCAAGAGAGCCGGGTCGACATTTTCCGCGTCACAGCACATTGCTTTGCAGAAGTGAATAGCTGCCATAAGTTGGGCTACACTCTTAGCTGCAGTAGAGTGCTGGGCCTCCTTTCGACAGAGTAAACGCCCGTCCCATATTTCACTCTCTTTTCAGGAGTGCTAGGCACTCTCTGTAGCACAGAGTGCGCGCACCCTCCGCACAGAGTGCACGCACTCTCTCGCACAGAGTTCTGTCACTCTGGCTGAAGGGGAGTGAAGTAATGCTTCGCAGGAGTTCAAGCACTCTTTTCATGAAGGACGTAACGAAAAAAAGAAAGAAAATGGTGCGGCGCCAAGCGTTCGATCGTACCATGCAACAGCGAATACGTCAAGAGAACGCGCGTAAACGAGAGATCGCATATATAAAACATGCATCCATGCACAACGCACACACAACACAACAACGTTAAGCATATAAACACCCATTGCGCAAAGCATTCAGAGTGTCTCCACTTTCCCTGTATTGCCAGTGAAAATAGCGGTGTTCTGTGTAATTAAGCACTAATTATAGACAGAATCCATGGAAACGCCTGGTAACCCTTCGGGATATTGAGTACACTACCTGTTCAACGAAACAACATAATATTCGATGTCGTTACGATTAGCGAATACCGTTATGGTCAGCTGTTTTCATCACGGCAACAGTGCCGAGCACACGTACGGTGCCATGCGGCGCGGCTGGTCCAGCGTAGCGGCAGCCACGCTCTCATTAATCGTCAAGGTGTAAAAGAAATCGTAGACAATGCTGATCCGGAAGCACGAATGAAAGAAAGAACAATACCTCACCAGTAAACGCGGAAAGCGAGCTGATTCGTGTAAGCACGGCACTTGTATCGCTCGTCGATACTACCGCCAAAGTAAACATTCCAACGCCAATTGACAGTACCGGACATCACAGGGGCACTTCGCAACACAGAAATCAAACAAGGACATACAACACTACGAAAATAAGCAGTAACAACATCAGAATCGAACCCGGGTACGCACGCACAGTAAGCGGACACACTACCGATCACGCCACCACAACACGCTCTGCCGGCGGCTTTATTCGCGGCCTTATATATCTACCGAATGTATTGCTACTCCTGAACCTAAGAGCTTCGAAGTTGATCGGTATGAGCATGTGTTTCCGTTCGGTCAATGCAGAACTTGCGAGGCGGTGAGAAAGCCACCGGCAAAGCACTGCGCTATGAATTATTCTTCATATCGTCGTGCCGTGCGGCAACCGCGTTATAAATCGCTGCTCAATTTCGTGCTACCCTACGCATCACAGATGTTTCGATCGCTAAATGTAAGGAAACATCTGCGGCTACCCTACGCATCACAGATATTTCGATCGCTAAATGTAAGCAAACATCTGCGTAAAAGTAAGGTATCTCCGCGTGTCGTACTCAAGTATGCGTATTTCATAGGCATGTGCTGTTCAGCAATTTTGATTAATGCTGCCGTGAGCCGCACGCGTCCACTGGCACCAGCGCGTTCCTAGCGGTTCAAAAACCACCCGCATTCGCATACAAAGTTGCGTACGTCACTAGGTGCCCTACACCAACATATATAACTTATACGCGTGTGACCTACCGTGCGCTACACACACTGGCAGAGCGGCGTTCCCACATTGATTTGGCGATCAGCTGTTTGTGCAATTAGTATATACCTGCGCGCATTGCGCTGTTTGGTGCGACATGCTGTCGTCGTATGTGCTGTACTCAGCTACTAAATCTGGTCATCGGCGACAGCTATTTTCCTTGCTAATTACGCCTATTTTTGACAGCATGTGACCATGAAAACGAATCAGCAAGGCGTGCCGTGCCGCAAGGTGCCTACGCAAGACAGGTCTCCTCTTTAAAACCAAGGATTTCGCATTTTTGTTTTCCAAATGTGGGCGTTGGACCTCTTACACAGACGCTGCGGTATCAATGTTCAACAGTATGCCTGTATCAACAGTATGCCTGTTGGCAGTATCAACACTATGCCTGTTGGCAACTGAAGATTTCACAAAGCAGGCACAGGTGACTGACTGACAGACGCGGAGATCCTCAAAGCTCAAAGTCACTGACATATACTCTCAAATATTCTTAGCATTCCATGCACTTGATGCTTAAGTTGGTGTTACACTTACGCACATCAAACTATGCTGCAATTGTAAATGAACAGCCAGTCGTTGCTTGAACATCACTGTTCTCTTCCACCACCTATTTCTCTCGTACAGTGTGTTGCAAGAAATACCAGTTAAATCTGCCTGGTAGAACTTCAGCAGTAACAATGACAGATCACTATTTTAGCAATTTATTTTCACTCCCAAGTTTTATTCTGTAGTTCCCATGCATGAAAATTTTTTGTCCCACGACAAGCAACACAACAAACATTTGTTCTAATATTTTATTGGAATCAAAACAGTAACAACTATCATGTCACTGCAAAGATATACATCTTCATAGCATGCACAAAACTGTTTTTGAACATTGAGCCCATGGAACAATAATGTGTACAATACAGCGTAAATCCTCGGCATTTTGATGCAGTAAAACAGTGTGAAAGAACTGTTTACTGATATAGTTTGAATGTTACTATGATGCTCGGTGGTGCATGCATTTCTTAACAACAGTGCACCAATGTGTTCGTACGTTTCTAACAGATGGCAAGCACAAAGTACATAGAGTCTGCAAACACACAATGGTAATTACATAGGCTAAGGCATCACTCTTTAACTAATACACAACTAATATACAACTACAGCTCACTTATAATCCCACTGTCAATAATGGGCATGCCTACATCAGTGCACTCAACTGTTTACGTGCTAGCTGGGGCTATGAGTTGCGACCAGATGAATTATTAAATGTGAAGCACTTCCTGGTGAACACAGTTACTATCTATCTATCTATCTATCTATCTATCTATCTATCTATCTATCTATCTATCTATCTATCTATCTATCTATCTATCTCATTTGCCTGGTAGACCCCAACATTTGGAGGTAAGGTATAATGTGTGACTAACACGAATGACATAATATTTGATATTGCTAACCTGATATACTCATCATATATGTCATGATTAACAATACTGCAATCATGCATAGCTCACAACCGTAGTTCTTGGACCACAGTATGCGAGTATGCGCCACAGGTGTTTGGATTTGATAAGGCCTATGTGAATCAAGGACCAGCTAAACTAGACATATGAAACACCGTGGCTGCAGGGACCGAACCCACAACACTGAGCGTTGCATGAAGTTTTCTGCACCTCACATGGCGCATTGCTTCCAGGATCAGCACACATTTTGCTGTTCATGATTGACACAGAATAACCGGCTCAAGCAGCTTCGCTCTTAAACCATGAGAGGAACACCATTTCTAGTAGCTTGCGTTTGAAATGCAGACATAACACACACACACACACAAAGACATGCACACACAGCCTACGAAGCAGTAGGGGGGTATTGAACACGGGCCCTCAAGGCGCCAAGCAGGCACACTACCACTATGGCGGCTCCTCCAACGTGGTTAGAGTAAATAAGCCTATTGCACCAGCAGTTGTTATATTGGTGCTTGTGTTATGTGAATTGCATTTCTAATGTATGATGACCACTATCATAGCAACACATATATGTCTGTATGCTATTGTGCAACTTTGCTCTATACCTAGGAATATTTCAACAAACAATGCTTCTGAGACCACATCAACGCACGCACCATATAGTGCATTTTTCTTTGACAAAATAGACATTTGTGCTTTGGACTAATGTGAGTATCAATGTTACATCATATCACTCATTCACCATACTATCAACGTTCCTGGTTAGCCCACGTTAAGCATACATCTTGAGTGGGTATTCATGCATTTTTGCACAAGGAGCCTGATTCTACCCGTAAACACTTCGCTGAATGACAAAGAATTCATCATTGGCAAGTTCTTTACAGACTGCTTCACATGACGCCGATTCACACAGTGTGGGGGACCTGCAGGATCTTTTCTTGCTTAACATTAATATCACGCTACATTGTACATGCCTTATTTTCCTATTCAAAATAAATGAATACCAAGGACCATGGCTGGAAAGCCCCTTTGACCTAAGCAATGACGTGCATTTAAGTATTGCCTACATTTGATCCATTCAGTAAGTAGCATGAGCTTAAATGAAAGCTGAGTAGGCTGTGAAGCAGTCAGGGTTTAATGAAGGTTGAATTGGAGGAGCTTCCACAGGGGTCTTTAAAAAGTGCTACGTTTTCCGCAGTAGAATGTTTGCAAATGATTGCCAGCAGTTTGTGTATAGACAACCACACAAGTCCCATTGTTCATTCATAGTCTTAAAGGTATGCGAATTTGATCCAGCACATCGTGAGGCACAGAGAAGCCTTCCCATGATCGATCTTGTGGAAAAAGTTGTGGGCCAGCAACTCTCGCTGCTTCACCGGAAAAATCTTCCTGGAAAAGATGCAAAATAACGAGGTCCATTAGACATTTTGTGCACATAAAAATGAAATCTTCATTGAAAATGCTTACTTCGCTTCTCTTATAGCAATCTAGTTTTTAAACACATGTTACAGTTAACAGTAAGATTCTGGTAAGTGGTTTGTTGTGAGCTTCGTACTTGCTGTGCGGCACACACATTTATACGAAATGCACAAACGCAAGGAAACGCGAAACAACGTTACATGTGCACTTTAAAAATGTCCGCAATGTTAGTAAAGTCCATCGCGCAGTTACACATGTTGCACTTGAGCGCCTTGTCAAAGGCCGCTCCAGTGTTACTAGGCGCCAATAATATGCAAATGTGGACATATTGCCCGGCTGAGGGGGAAAAACAAAAGAACTGATTATCGGAACTGAGCGAATGTTAAAATATGGGTTACATGCACATATAGACACATGACGACGTGATAAACACATCGGCTGCTGACCGGAATGACGAGGATTAGATCCCGGCCACGGCGGGTCGCATTTTCGAAAAAGGCGAAAATGCGAGAGGCCCGTATACTACGCGTTATCAGTGCACATCAAAAGAACACCGGATGGTCAACACTTCCCGAGCCCTCCGCTACTGCGTGCCTCATGATCATATCGTGGTATCAGCACGTACTACACGAGCAATTATTATTTGCGATAGCCGCAGTCTTTCGCGTAAGTTTACATTCATCGAAAGCATGAAGTTGAAGCCTTCTCGCATGAAATAATATCACACAATATTTTTTTTTTCAGTGAAGGGGCGATTTCGTGAGCTGATCGAATGACCTTCCGACGCCTGTACTACCTTCGCGGGTGTTCCTAAACGCGCATTTATGTCGCGTCGTTCCTATATGCGCCTAACGCCTCTTTTTTGCCTTTAATTTCGCTTAGACAGCGCGCTGTGTAGAACAACACGTACACATGCATCAGCGGCGATAAAAACCAACAAACAAACAAAACAAATGCATGACTTACCATGGGTGCGCCGGAATGGGCCGAGCTTGCACGGTTATTTTTGCGCGTCGCGGCATGGCGAAACCATCACTGTCGCTGCATGACATCAGTTGCCCTGCCGTCGCATCACAACCTTCGCGTTCAGCGAAGAGAACACAGTGAGACTGCCCGCACAAAACACGCACAGTGTGTCAACTCAACAGCACCATTCTCATGCAGCGTTCACAGAGCCAACTGGCATATAATTTCGATATCCGCGATACGGCTGAGCTTGCTTCGGGCACCCACAGCGGCACAGGCGCAACTGGCGCAGACTGGCGCCCGACGGAACCCTCTCACCGGCGCCCGGCGCTGTTCTGTTGATATCTCTCCACCCGCCTGCGTTTGCTTTTGCTTTTTTGTTTTGTCTCCTTGCGCGCGCACTCGTCTTTAACAGCGTACTAGAAGTGCAGTGGTGGAATTCTTGGCTTGCTTTCTGTTGTCGGTGCCGATCGGTGCGCGTCAGGCAGGCCGTCCGGAGACGCGATCCGACTGCGTGCGCCGACGCACAATCTTTACGCGGCGCGCTCGCAGAGAGTCGCGTGTACTTTTTCTTGTCGGACTGTATATTCAGGATATCAAGGTACGTTGAGGCTTGCCACGTCCAGGCCGACAACGCTGCAATCGCATATCGTTGTGCGGCGATATTTGCGAACGATGGAGTACTGGGCGCTGTTCACGCTACGGACGCTGGAGTTCCGCGAGTTTCTAACTCTACATAAGCAGCATGGGAGCTCGCAGACCATGTTACTCTTCCTTGAACGGAGGTGTAAGCCCCGCGGCTGACTCCGCATTCCTCCCACCTAGAGTTGAATTACTCTGGGTAGAGTAATGAAGTTGTCCTACCCTCGCATTACTCCCCCTTCAGCTAAGAGTGTAGTTGTTATCAAGCGTAATGAAATATGATTACTGGCGTCCATGTCCCCTTTGCGCACGCAGTCATGTCTTATTATGTATATACGGATCACTCATTCTTATCTCCATCCTCATGCTTCATCACTCTTCTTCCCCTGTTGCGTTGTCCCCGAAGTAGAGTAGAAGGCCGGGGCGTACTAGATCAGGTCACCCTCTCTACCTGTCTCCATTGTATTGGACTTCAAATACGCGAGTATGTAGCTTCATTATGAAACTGAGGTTGCTTCGATGTAGCGTTGCTCGCTGTCACAGATTATGCACTGCATTGTGATGTTGTTCATTATAACGATTATGTTAATATTTCACGCGATATCTTCTTTGAAGGTCACTTTGGTCAGTATTCATTGTCACTTGATTGATGCTTTTGGTAGTCTTTTCAAGCTTGCCTCTTTACATCAGCTGATGTCCTAGGCAAATTTTCACTTTGATACCTGGGTCATATTTGAGTTCCTTTGTTCATACTCATTGATTTTATGTGGCGAAGATACTGCATAACATGACTGAAAGCGGTTATCACACAGTCATCCATTATGCTGTCTGTGCTCATATAACACTCATGCTGAGAAGTGCATTGTCGTTTGGCTTTTGATTATTGTTACTAGTGCGCTTTCTGTAAGCCTCTAGTCGTTAATAAGTTCCAGATATATTGCAATTATTTCTTCTGCAGTTCCTTTTGAATATTTGTGGTTTTATTTTTTCCGCATTTCTTTTTTTTTAAACTACCATAAGTTAGTTTCTCAATGAAATGTTGAATAAAATGTTATTGACGTCATGATCATTGGCAGTGGGGCCTCCTCGTTAGGCTGCTTGCCAAGAAACTTTCTATCCTTAACTGTAGAAAGATATGTCGCTACTGTTTTTGGTAGAGTGGCTTCATACGATACAAAGTACAAGCTATATTGATTTTTGTATGCATGCCAACTAATTGTGACCTAAATGCTAAGACTGATGAAGCCTTTGCAGACAACTGTGTGCCTACCTTACTGCACTATTGCTCTGTTGCAGTCAATGCTAGTGCTTTGACCCACCAGAAAAAAAAAAACGTTCACGCAAGTGCGACACCAGCGCCTCTTCCTAGGACGAAAGTATTCAGGTGGGCTGGCACTAACCCCCACTCTGCAGCACCCTAAACGTTATGGTGCAGCTGGTAACGTAGCAGGTCGCAGCTACTACCATAAGGCAGGGACGACGTCCGTGGATCGTGGGTGCCCCCCAAAATTATTATCCCGTTGACACCTTCAGAACCACAGAGTTAATGCCTTAGGGGTGCAAAAAGGGGCATTGGTTACTGTGCGATACGGACGTTCGCACGTTTGTAAAAGCTGTGATCATGCGAATATTTATATAAGATTAGTGCACGTACTAATGCAATAAATTTTTTTTAAATCTGGAAAAGAAATGCAGTATTCGAACCTACCACACACGCACGCTTCACACTTGGACACGGGCGCTCTAGTACAACGCCACGCTGAAACACGCCAATGTCGCATTTTTTTTTCTGGTGGCATGACTATGGGTTGTACGTGTCGTCATTTTGCTTTGGTAAATGCAGATTGCAATACCTAACAGCGTAGAACAAGCAAACCGTTGGTAGCTTATCACGTCGGTGTGCTCTCGTCCGGATATTAGCACCCTTCGGGTACATTTCGAAGCAAAAGAAAGAAAAAAGAGACAGCCTTCCTGAACGGTACCTTTCGAACATTCGCACTGGTCAGCCAATAAATGGTTCTCTACACTTATGCAGGGAATCTATCCCCCATCTGTACAGCGCTAAATATTTCACATATCCAGTAAATAAAACGTATACGAAAAGTTCCTCGCTCTGGTTTACGTTCCGCGTAATACAGCCGTGACGACGATTAGGCTTAGTTTAATACCTCGTCCGCGATGGTCAATAATGCCTTGCACAAGGAACGAAGAGAATAAATTGCAAGCACCTATTAAACGTTTGAGCGTCTTCGCGCTCATGACGCATTATAATGCGGTCATATTCTGCCACTTAACTGCACAGATGACAAGTTTGATGCATGAAGAGTGAGCGCGTCCTTAATAAACTTTACTCTACAGCGGCTAAGTACTGCCGGGAGCACTCCGCAAGGGCATCATAATACGCGCTCATCGTTTGCCTACTGCTCACCGTGACACATATAACTGCAATCGCACTTTCTAGATGTTGCGTGGGATAGTTAGCGCTAAGCGATGGTGGCGGCAGTTTGTGCCGAACTCGCAAAGCTAAGGAGGTTTTTCGCGTAAAAGCTAGCGATTACGGCGGTGTTGTAGAACCGGCGAGAATTTCCTCGACTTATAGCATCGGACGATTTGTTCCCTTCCCTGCAAGTACATAGCCACCATTATTGTGGCTGAGACTCTGCGAAGTGTTCACGAACAAAGATGGAGTTCACCGACCTGAACTGCCGATCTGATATGGCTGAGCGATATATGTGTTGATCGGATGATCTCTCATAGAGCTCTTTCTGGACGAAAATGAACTAAAGTTGCGGCATTTCTTCACAATGCATCAGCGCCTTTCGTAATTGTTAGTCTGCCATCGAACTTTTCCTCCCGCAAACAATATAATATAGAACTTATGATAATTCCCCTATATCGAATCCCAAGCTGTTCACGAGTTCAAGTGTAAAGCGCTGTTGGCAGTACAGTGCGCTGGTCCAGCTTACACTGCGCCGCACTGCACGCATACTGTCGGCGCTGTCGCTGCTCGCTGGGACAGTGTGCAGCGCCATTTCAGCGCGCTCTGCCCCGTTTCAGTTCTACCAAGTGCACAGCAGTGACATTACAGCACTGCCCAGTGCAAATACAGTGTCGGCCAGTGCCTCACAGTGCTTTCCAGCGACTTTACAGTTAAAAACAGCGCCTACAGCGCCAGCCAGTGCCAAAATTACACTCGGAGACACTGTTTTTTCCGATAGGAAAAGCTTTATTTGATTCCCTTACAAGCGAATATTTAGTGAAAATGTAAAGCGGTCACTTCTTTCGGATTTATTCGCACTTTGTAGTGGGTTTGTTATGCAGCACCATCTAATGCACACATAATGCACTCACGTTTACCATAATAGGTAATGTTTTCACTGTGCCAGCTTCTGTGCAAATTAAACATGTGTAAACAGCGTGCCCTCGAAGGTCTAACCAAACTTGCTTTATTGACACCTTGAAATATGCTTGGAAAGCGGAAACATGTTCCACTACATCAGCGAATTCATATTATTCGTTGTATTGCACTTGGACTGCTTTTTGTACAAAAGGAATGTCTTTGGAACCATGTAAGAAAGACGCACTTCTTCAATTAACTTCTTTTACTGAGTTATTCATAGCTGAACGCTCGTTGGGCTTCATTCAACCGAACTGGGCGCTATTAAAATCTACCCCAATTAAACACATTGCCAGAGGTTTGATGGGTAATTGGGAAGACCAATAAAAAGAAAGGAAAATGTCTGTGTAGACCACCGGCTGCTTAATCCCAATCAAATACATGCGAAAGTAATAATTGCGAAAGAATGTTTAAGGCCAGACGGCGCCAGTTTTACAGCAACTTGTTACCACTATGATGGCTAATAATGCAAGATAATTTCGGAGCTTACTTAAGGCACATTCACGGTCTGAATCATATTTAAGTAATTTCAATGCTGATCATCTTGACGATGCCCATTCTTCCGAAGTTTAAAATAAGGCTTTCTCTTCTATTTTCACTCATGAAGGCATTACCACTTCTCTGGTTATCAGTTAAGGTCGTATTATTCTACGCCCCCCATAGTCATTTGTGAAGATGGTAATCTCTCTTTATTACATAACCTAGTTGACGCTACCACTATGTATCCGCTTTGCTTTGACAATAACATAGTTAAAATGCATCTGCACTTCTTCCGCATACACGATCAGGTGGTTACATATCTGAGCACTGGCAAGTAGCTAAAACAATGCGAAGCTTCCACTCTGGCATTCGCTCCGAACCTTCTAAAAAATTACAGCATACCCACGGAGTGAATGATGATGAGTGGGCGAAGCTCGGGATGTTCATCGTAGATCGTGCCGAGTTCCGGATTAATTTAGTTAACGCGTACGCTACGAATCCTCATGGTTCAACTATGCACAAGTGAAATCTCCCACCGGCACTTCATTGCAAGTCAAGGTCCAGCGCCTACATATATATATATATATATATATATATATATATATATATATACCCAGGTAAAAATTCCAACAGCCTATCGGGCTAAGGGCAACCGTAATTTGGGCCTGCATGTAATGGTCTAATTGTAATGGTCTGCATGGCCTGCATGTAATGGCCTAATTGTAATGGTCTGCATGGCCTGCATGTAATGGCCTGCATGTAATGGTCTAATTGTAATGGTCTGCATGGCCTGCCTGTTTAATTGTCTGCATGTGTGGGCTGCATGCAGGAGGCTCGGCCAAGCGTGCTCATGATTGACAGCTACAACCTATTGCTTCCACGCCCATGCATATCACTAGAAAACCGTTTTTAGCAGTTTCGACACCAACTGCTTTATTTGCAAGCAAGAATTTCGTTTTATCTGCAGCTGTGCTTCATTGTAAGGAAGTTTCAGACCAGACTGCAAACATTTTGAGATTTTACGTGCCAAAACCATGATATGATTATGAAGCCCACAGTGGTAAAGCACTTTAGATTAGCTTTGACTGCCCGGGTACCATAAACTGCCCTTAAGCTATTTATATGGATGTTTGTGCATTTCGCTCTCAACGAAATATGGCTACCGCGGCCGGAATCGTACCCACGTCCTAAAGCCCAGCATGATGACACCTTAAGAGTTAAGCAATAGTGGAAGTACACAGAGTGGTCAACAAATCATGTCACAAACTATCCGAAACAGTGTGAAACATGACATAATTAAACCTTCATCCAATACTCCTTTCAACATGCCATGCTGCAGTTAGAAGGAGCATAACACAACACAAGCAATAACACCAGTGGCCGCGCTTAAAGACTAAATGCAACAAGCGAAAAAGGGTGACCAATGTACTCATGCATGGCATCGGCTGATCTGCTTAAACACAGCTCATTTTCGTGGTGATCATAGCTGTACTCCAAGTTTTCGTTCCAGTTTTACCAATCAGGAAGCATAATTGCAGTGATGTGTATGTCAAGCTTCATTTAATGCAATCTCTTTTAAAATAACCATCTTATACACAATAAATGGCAGTTATCTTGGTGTTCCCTTTTTTAACCACCTTCTTGAAATCGCCGCGTGCCACCAGACTCTGCGTCATGTGCTTGCGGACTAGCAGACTCTTCATTGTTTCTCAGCAGCATTCTTGGTGTTGCATCCCCGACATACACATGGAACAGAGCTGCGAAAAGAATGTGCATACATAGGGTAAATTTAGAGTAAAGACTAAGATGTGCAGACAACACACACAGTTAAGACAAGCTGAGTTTCTCTTCTAGTTTGGATAGTTTTGACAAAGTAAAGGAAAAAGACTGCCGTCGTTTTAAGCCAAAAGAAAGCATCAGCGATGGTAAAGCACACTGTGCTTCCCAGTCAAAAATTCCATCAAAAGGTTCTTGTTGGTGTTTGAAGGTCCCACAAAAATTTTTGTGTGTCCCACAAAACTTTTTGTGGGCACACGTCCAACACCAATGAAATTTTTGTGTGTCCCACAAGACTCTTTGTTGGCACGCATCCCACACCAATGAAATTGTTCTGTGTCCCACCAAACTTTTTGTGGGCACGCGTCCCACACCAATAAAAGTGTTGTGTCCCACAAGACTTTTCGTGGGCACGCGGCCAACACCAATGAAATTGTTGTGTGTCCTATGCGTATGCTCTGTGGGCAGCCGTCCAACGCCGGCCGCACCGGCAGTTTTGTGGGCACGCTCGCAACACCAACATTTTTCAGCCATGGTTCCAGCACCACACGTTCCTTGAATGTTTGTGTGCCCTTCCAACGTGAATACGATCTTTGAACATGGCGGACGGAATGCCGCGATGCGATGCTGCGTATACGTGCTTAATTCTACTATAAAAAACGTGTGGAGTGAGTGATCAGCCACGCAACCGATGAGCGCGCAGCTGACCGGGAACGAGTCGCTGAATGCATATAGCGTTATATCAGAGATTGAGTGATTGATTTCTGGGTTTTTTATGTCCCAAACCACGAGATATGATTGAGCGCAGTCTAGGGCTTAAGAAATTTCGACCGTCTCGGGTTCTTTAACGTGCGCTGATATCCACACAGCACACAGGCCTCAACACTTCGCCTCCATCGAAATGCAGCCGCTGTGGCAGGCATTTGATTCCGCAACCTTCGGATCAGTAGCCGAGTGGCATATAACCACTAGATCGTGCACCATATGGCGGGGCGTTCGATCAGATCAGTGAGTCACGCGCGTACGCACGCTTCGATCGGTAACTCGTACTCACTGTTGCGGTACGTACACAGCCGCGCGAGTATCGTTCAGCTAGAATGAGCGTATGCAACCGCAAAATACTTAGTCGTGAGTTAACCATGCCGTTTTTTTATCGGACCCACAAAAAAAAGGGGGGAGGGGGCGGTGGCGGGGGGGGGGGGCTGAGAATGACTATGTTAGCGCACGCTTAATTCCTCGCTTGAGAGTCCTCCTAATTTTTTTTCTATCAGATATAGCATATTATATGATAAGGAAAACAGCACGCAGCTGCTTTCTTGGCCCATTGGTGATCAATTCCCGGCACCAAATGAGCAGAATTCCTCATGAACGACTGTGGATAGAGTACATCGGAAATCATATCAATCTGGTACACTCTCAGCTGTGAGACCCGTGTTCTGGAGGTTTATGTATCCCCATGGATTAACTATTGTATGCACGTTCGAAAGGCTGACAGCGAAGATCAAGGTCACTGATTAGCTGTCAGCTGGTAATAGTTGGCCTTGTTTTAGTAAGGATGCCCAAATGAACAGCTCATGTGTTTCGTATGTTAGTATAATATGCTATACCTGAGGCTCTCCTAAAATGAACTCGCCAGGCCACCATAATCGTGATAACCATATTAGATTTTACGAGAATCTGCACTATATCTGTTTGAAATAGGACTGTCCAAAGTAGCTGTCATCAATCGCTTTTCTGTGAAGCGAGGATTTATAGTGGAAGCAGGAAAGTAAACACACTTTAAACAATTATAGATCAAGATGACGTGTATAATCCCTATCACTATCTGTAATCTGTATCAACAGTTGCAGTGGCGCACCGACAGGGGGGGTTTCAGGGGTTGTAACCCCCCCCTGAAGCCGACCTAAATATCCCCCCTCCCACTCCGTAACCGCTCCTATTGTCCTAGAAAAATGTGAAGCTAATGTCTGCAAAATGCAGAAAAAATAATAAAAATAATCATCATCGTTGATGTCACTATATTTGGCATTGTATTTACTTTTTTTTACACACACAACAACTGTGTAAACTGCTTGCTCGATCCTTCGTGAAAAATTGAACCTCCCCCCCCCCCCCTGGCAGAAATCCTGGGTGCACTACTGAACAGTTGTAATCTCACATGACCAGACACGCTCTGCTGAGCTATATGTTATGTCCTTATTAACAAAGATCCTGAACAGCACTCAATCTGGTCTTTCAATGATCTCGATTGGTTTTCATCGACTGTTTGCCTTTACCACACTATGCAACACAGTTGTGTCCTATGAGGGATAAAGCTTTTCATTTTCAGTATATGTTCCAAATATACTTGTAATGGGCAAGGCAACTCAATAATATAAATCGCACAATTACCTTACACATAGCTTATATTGCTGGACCAGACTGGCGATTGCTTATGAGGTGCTAGACTGAAAAAAAGCTGCAAGGTTACAAATAGGAGCCTAACTTTGACACATAGCAGCGTCTGCTGCATGCAAGTGCGTTTTGTAAGACCTGCATATTTATGGTAGATGTATGGAGATATATATAACATGAAATGTAACATGAACAAGGGGCACATTTGGACATAGGTCATTGATTTACAATAATCATGCCTTCACAAGTGCCGTCTCATAGTGTGCTGGTAGAGATGTCCATTGTGTATTAAAAAATGAACTTAAATTAGTTGCATATGTTGATTCTTCTGTCAACATCTTTTGCACACTGTACAGTAAACCATGCCTTACCACTACTGGAAATCAATATGCTGCAGACACCATTATCTCAATGTCGGTCAC
>JABSTT010005241.1:0-17780 GCA_013339685.2 Hyalomma asiaticum
CTCACCTGTTTGGATTATAGTCTCCGCCAAGAGGATGTATCGGTTCTTAGAAGGCGGGGAGAAGAGGAAATCCGTGACGACGGCGTTAACGGTAGCAGCAACGCACCTATGAAGGGGTCATATTTTGCGGCTTGTGACTCACTCAGAATCGTATGAACACCTGTTTGACGCTCAGATCCAGAGCTCCCAGTGGACCCTCCAGAATCCCGGAAGATTGGTCTTAGCGACGAGAGAGTCCGCTGGCGTGGCGCTCGCCGAAGCATCGTTGTCAGGTGCGTTGTCAGGCGTCTGCGAGTAAATGAGAATGGCCTGGCGAACTCCGGCGATGGACTGGTAGCGCGTTCCTGTTCGACACCAGGGTCACTACTTTGTAAGGGCGCGTCGCCATATATCTATTCCGCCCACGCCCTTTGAGTGCATGCGGAGTGACACGCTGCTGGCCGCGACTGCTTGATGCGCATGCTCTCTGCCCCAGCGCCTAGGGTGGCATGGTGGGGCGCTAATTCCTTTCATTCGGCGGACTATAAGTGCTTTGAGGTGTAAAATGGTGGCGCCGGCAAGAAGATTCCCTTGGCTTTTGTTGAGTTTCAATATCTAATGCGAATTTTCGGCTGAGATATTACGTCACTTCATTCACAGTCCCCTCATATCCGATGCTGGTATGATGCAAACGTCATTTCATACTTCCTTTTACTACTATTTAGCACTTTCCTGCGCATGACTGACACGATTATATTTCCGGATTATAAAAGCATATTCTGGTGGTCTCAGCCATATATTCTGGTTCGTCGCTACCATTCTCATCATTTGCGAGCTGCCTCATTCCCCCCTACATTCCCGTTTATACCACAATGCCCTGGAAGTCACTGCATTTGTTCCACATGTCCCGATTCTGAAACGAGCAGTGTGGGTATGCAGTATCTATGGCCAAGTAATAATAGTTTGATAGAGGGCTCTTCGCGCAGAGCAGTGCAGGGCTGCTTTTGAGGGCATGAAAACTGCGCAATCTTGTTGACGTTCTCAGCATTTATTTATTTATTTATTTATTTATTTCACAATACCGTTAACTTTCTTGCGAGAGTCCCTACAGAGAAGGTAACGTAATAAAAACAAAAAAGAACATCTTCATCGCATGCAGTTCACTTCACGTCGATGACAGTTCTCGCTCTAAAGGCCACGAGAATGTAGGGCTCGTGGAATAAATAAAAATGGCAAAAGCACAATTCAGGATGTAGATGAGGTATCCGTAAGTGTGTGTTGCGCAGCAGGATACTTCACACTAATACAGGCCAATGCTTCCTGCAAAATGGCGGCTAAAGAAGTGTTCTTTTTATAGCGCATTCTGGAAAAGCACTTCTGAAAATGACGATAAAAGAGCGACTCGAGAGGAAACTATGCCTGCATCATCCGTGTCGCCTCCTTGGGAAGAGTCAGTCTTATTTAGGCAAAACCTTGTCCCAGTACTGTGTTACATGGTTTTGATTTTGCTGGAACGCTTGTGCTCCGAAGTGTATGCCGCACGTGTGTCTTGGGAGTTTTCCACTTCCAGTAATATTCAAAGGGGGGTGGGCGGGCGCTCAGCAATGGCTTCCATGTATGTCGACCCTGTTGTTGTCACTTTCGAATGGCTGCTTGGATTTTGTCGTATTAGTAAACGCTTGATCTCGTTTGAACATCGGCGTGTTCTCGTTTGAGTACCTGGATGATCGTGTTTCAATGCTTGTATGTACTGGTGTGGACTCTCGATGTCCTCGTAGGAACGTGCGGATAAGAACTGTGTTTTTTGGTGCAAGTGACTTGAAGGTTGCGAAAAGCTGGAGCTTAAAGCATCTCGTGCTTAGAAAGCTGCTTGGTGCCACTTACGAGTTGCCAGGATGCTTAACGGTGGAATCGTTCTCGCGTGGATTCCATGTAGATTGCAATAATTTTCTTCCTTTTTTTTCCTCTGAGGTACCGTTTTTTGCATTAATGAATGGCGGTTGCGCTTACTCTTGACGAAACGTGTAACCATATCTAGTCTATCATAACTGTTATTATACAGGTTTTTATGCTAAATGTACTTATACCATCTTTAGATATATCAATGTCATTCCGATCAGTCATATCTACCTATGCCCTCTTATCGCTGTTTTCGTACGTGTCTATTGCATCGTTAGTAATCTGAATCTTATGAGTATCTCTCTCGCGGTCAGATTTCTGGTTTATCTAGGTTCTTAGCAGGGCAAGGAAGGTGCATGGGCCTAAGGAGCAAATGGTACTATTTTTAATTATGCATGCTAATATGCACACAATGAAACAAAACAAAGAATGCCGCGTTTTGCACTAACAAAGAAGTCCTAGCAACAAAGAAATGGTTTGTTCTAGCGGGTTTACGTCCCAGAACCACCATATAATTGCGAGAAACCACCGTGGAGCACTTAGAAAATTCAGACCAGGTAGAGTTCTTTGACGTGCAATGACAACGCACGGCCTACTGGCCTCGGCATTTCGCCTGCATCGAAATGCAGCCGCCGCGACTGGGATTCGATCCCATGACCATCAGAGCGGTAGCGTGCGAGTGCCATAGCAATTTCTCCTCGGGTTCCGTGCAGCAAGAAACAATGGAACAGAGAGGGGGAAATGAACAGATCACGCCATATAGTTTGCAATGGGTTCCACGGATGCGCGTTGCGTCAAACACGGGACATGTTATATAACCGTAGGTGCTGACCTCCGGCGCAGGACGGCGACTTACCGCGTGTCATGAGACGCTTTACCCGTACGTGTTAATGAACAGCCAAATTGGCATTGCGCAATGCATATTTATTAATTCTCTCACTCCTTGTCTGTCCCAGTGGCAGTTCCCACGACACAGGACGCAAATTGGCAAAGTTGGCACAATGGTTAGGGCAGGTGTAGTTGGGATGACCCACCGCCTTTGTGTGCTTGCAATGGCACTTCTCCTTGACGGAACGGCAAATGCATAAACTTGCTAGCGGAACAGTTGTAGCTTGTCACGCTGATAAGGTTCATCCAAGGTACAGTATAGACGACCGCGGAGCAGAGCGCATTTTCCTGGAAATGTAAATGGAGCATGTATAAACATTTTTTCGCCAAGAAAATTATACTCACCGAAGCGCAATTCTCTCTATACGATTAATCCCTTCGGTTTTCTTTCAAATCAAATTAGAATGTAAGTACTGGGAGGGGCAACGTTCACTACACGTCAGCGGGGTGTATAATGGATATGGCGATCACCTGGTGGCCCGAAAGAAGCGAATTCGATGGCCCCCTGCGCTGTCGCCACCCATGCTTCATTGTTTAAAGGAATTCTCACGGATCCCACGCATCGTGGGGATCGGTGTCGTGCGAAGCAGCGAGGGATAAGAATGCCTACAACGAATTCTTAGACATAAAGCTAAGTCTCTTACGCTTGGGGCTATTGTCTTTGTGCGAAGAGCATGAGTGGGTGTATGCTTAACGTAGGCTTACCAGGAACTTCGAAAACACCATGGGGACCGAATGGTAGCTCATGGTACGACGTAGGGTTGGCACTCATGTCAGTGCATAGAACAGACCTTTTCTTTTTTTTTTGAGGCAAAATGCGTGCTAAGGTGATGCTGAAGTGCTTATCATAAGCGTAGTTTCTTGAGGTATTCCTACGGTGTCAAGCAAAGTCGGAGGAGGTCATGCCGTACTATCGAAAACATCATACTACATCATCACAAGTGCCGGTGTCATAGGTCTTGTTGCTGTACATACATTGTATGAGGAGCCGTCGTAGCGTAGTGCTGACGTGCTTGCATGGCAGCTCACGAGCTCGGGTGCGCTCCCAGCCGCCGGCTGTGCTATCGTGAATGAGGACTAAGAAGAGACGACGACGATGGGGAAGGAAAAGAGGAGACGAAGAACTAGAAGACTACGCGAAAGAGGGAGACGAAGAATAAGAAGACGAGAAAGAAAACAGGTACTAGAAAAATAGACGTGGAATAAGAAGGTGCAGAAAAAGCACGAAATGTGAAACAACATGAATACGACAAAAGACAAAGAAGAAGACCGAAGAGCAGGAGAGGAGAAAGGAGGAAACGAAAAGATTCAGGAGGGGAACACGAGAGAGAACGACAGGGAGGATGAAGAAGATGGTGATGATGATGAAGGTGTAAAAAGCAATAAAAATGGACGACCGTGAACGGAGGGAGAAGTGACAACAATAAAGTAACACTGAAGAGAGTAACGAGAAACCCCGCGGCAAAATCCAGCTCTTTGCGCAGCCACGGTGCAGCCTTCTGTGCGCAGATCTCAGAGTCCCCCTGCCCGTAGCCGCTACCGGCTTCAGTTTGAAATAAAGCTCCGTGCTTTGCGGACTTGCACAGAGCTGAATAGGAGTTGTACCACTACGCCCCTTCTGACACTCACCAATTGGTTGGCATTTGCAGCCGCTGCTTTGATATGGTAGAAGAAATGCAAGCAACCCTTGGATATCATTACATGTACAAGTATCTTGTGGCGTCAGCGATGCCTCTATCTGTAAGAACGACTTTCGGGTGCTAACATGGTGCGAGCTGCCGTCTGTTCTTTCGTGAAAAAGGACGAGGAAAAAGACGACGACAATGAGATAGATGAAGGCTAGGAAAAAAGAGGCAAAGAATAATTAAAAGAACAAAAAGAAGAGAGGAAATCGAAGAATATGACGAAGGAGAAGGTAGCAACAAAGAAAAAGAAGAAGCGGATAATATAATAATTTCTGGGGTCTTACGTCCGAAAGCCCCGATGTCACGATAAGACACGGCGTAATGCAGTGTCTCAGAAATTTGGACCACTTGGGGCTCCTTAACGTGCACTCACAACCGGGAGTATGCGGATCTCAACGTTTTGCCTCCGTCGAAACCCAGGCACGGCGCCCAAATTTGATCCCGCGGTATTCCATCAGCAGCCGAGTACTGCAGCCATTAGACCACCGTGGCGGCGCCGGGGCAAAAGGTGACAAAAATAGAAGGGGAAGCAGAAGGGGCACGCAATGGAACGGAAGAAGGGAGGAGGTAGGGGAGGAAACAGAATAAAGAGTGAAAGAAGAGAACGTCAGAATCCGCAGGAAATCTAGCTTACTCTTCCACTGTACTGCCCCTGTACGCAGGCCTGGAAATCTTTCTTTTGTTTTTACTGCGCTAACACACACGGGGTGTGACCACAGCACAGCTGTGATTGGATAGGCAATGAAGTGAATCTTCAGGTTACTCTGTATATAGGTAATTTTGACCCATTAAATACCCAGTTGCTAGTCTGCGCAGTACAGTTTGCCTTTTCGTCAGTGCGCGTGCGCACAGTTAAAACATGCTTTACTTTATATGTCAATGAACTAGCCCGATTTGGTGTTCTAATTAATTGTAGGCCGTGCGAATAACATAAGGGGAGCTGTGATGTAGAGGTATGTCACACTTCTGCATTTTTTTCCAGCTGTCGAGGTGCTGCTTTGCCTTGGCCTACCTCTCCAAATCAGCCCAATATGGCGCGCAGATGGCCAGCGTAGTATCAAAATTGATTTTGATTTCTGGGGGTTTACGTCCCAAAATCACGGTATGTTTGTGAGAGAAGCACTGCTGGAGGGCTCCGAAAATTTCGAAGTCCTGGGGTCCTCTAACGTTCAATATCATCGCACAGTACACGGGCCTCCTCCATAGAAATGCAGTCACCGCGGCCGGGATTCGATCCCGCAACCTTCGGACCTGCAGACGAGTGGCACAGCCACAAGGCCACCTTGGCGGGGCATTATGCACGAGTACTGTAGACCAAAATGTTCTATGTGTTAAAACGCTGTCAGTAAAATATGCGGTGTATTTTCGACATGCTACTATGTATACGATGCATCTGCGCTACTGTTGCGTTGTGTTTGTCAGCATTAGACGATGCGCCAACATTCAAGTGTACCTGTCCAGCTGGCTTGCACAAATTAGGTGAGTAGTGAACTTTCCCAATGAAACAATTCGTTGGAGCTGTAGTGAATGTCAGCTTGTAGTTCACACCGGCCACGACCTGCATATCAGAATAAGCAAAACCTATAATGACGCTGCACAGCCCGAAGAAACGTGAAAAAGTTAGTCAGTCAATCAATCTATGTTTATTTTGCCACAAAAATGATTGCACTCCACGCAGAAAGTTATGTGGGCAGCTCTACTGATTTACTGAAATACCTCACATTTGTGGCATAGGCCTGCCAGAATACACATGCCCGGGTTCCAGAATACGGTGCTGCCATAGAAACGGTGTTACACTAAGAAGAACAATTTTGCAGTCCCCGCAATAATGGTAAGTATAACGCTTCCACACATTGCACTTTGGTCGTAGCAGAGATAGTTCCGTTACTTCCTTCTTTACTTCCCAAATTATGCGTGTATTCGTTTTACCATTGTATTCGTTTTACTATTGCCTGCACTACTGACTGTGTCAGCTATTTTCTTTACGCTTATATGCTACGCTACCCGCTCTTTTTACAAACTACCACGAGTTCTTAATTGGCAAGTTTCTTTCACACCATGTGAGAACTGTGTGCGAAATATCGAATATGGAATAAGAGAGTTATTAGAAACCCCCGTTGTGAGAAATCTATTTCTTGACTACAGCTGTTGATTTCACAGTGCATAAGTTGACAAGATTCAATGTGACATATTGTTATCTTGTGCCAGCCGCGAGGATTGCCTGTTTCAGTGGCGCGAAAGGCTGGACGCTCTCAGCTCGGTACGTGGGTAATGTTTCGGCGATGATAACCGCTAGACACTTGCTCGAACTTAGCTCAACATCTCCTTGCATCGCTCATTCCGCAAGATGAGCACCACACTATGCACTACCGCGGCTTGCGCCGCTCATATCTCAGAAAGAAGTGGCTAGCATTATTAAGGCGAAAGCATTTGACGTCTTCTACGCAGGTTAAGTTGAAAAAACAGCAGTGGAGAACACATGTCATAAAGATCATAAAGAATAACGCAAACAAAAACAAAAAAAGACTACCAGGCTTGCGCAGAGAAAGCAGGCGTGGGTGTTTCTTTGCATCGTACATTTACATCAGTGTCTTTAGGTCAAGATTACGGACAATATGATCATTTGTCGCTCTTCCCCGAAGTAGACATTCGGGTACGTGGAAAACGTGATTGAATACTAACGTTCACAGCGCGTGCCAAGCTACAAGCACGCGAGATTCGACTGCCGAGCATCCTGTTTTTTAAGTGACGACTAAGAGCCCAAGAACGTCGTCAGTAGCGTCGCTGGCGAGAAAATTGCGTTACGCGGCGCATCGTATTCATGATATCAGGATGCGTTTCACGAAACTAGCCATGCCCAGCTTTCCGCTCGCGGTGATTCGTGCTTCTTGAATAGCTGCTTCTGCATTCCACCTCAGTTTCCATTATTTAGCCTTACATTCCTGCGCTTTCACATGCTTAATGTATTCGCTAAACTCTGCCGTTTCCGCCGCAACTCTTTCTATTCATCGAATCGCCCTAATATACTGAAGTAGCGCTGTTGTTTTTTTTTTTCTTTTGATGGTGGCGTCCTCCACGGTGCTTTCCTCCAAGTCCCTGCCATTTCTTATATTTATTTATTCATTTATTTATTATTTCCTTATTATACTGCGGCACGTTAAGGCTACTACAGGGGCGGATGTACACGCAAGTAAAACAAATGCGATATGCAGAACCAGGAGCATAAACAGAAAAGGAATGGGCTCATGGTCCGAAGGAACTTTGGTTTTGAGCGCCCACCAATGTTTCTTCCGTAGCTCGGTGAACGCATTTCTCGGCTTCTTAAGTCACCCGTGTCCCCGCTACTACTGTACGGCTCATACCCAGTATGCGCACAACTGGCTTCTCCACTCGTAAAACTTTGCGAACACTCCATACGTAACAAGACTGTTAAATGTCTATTTCACTTAGTCCTTGCTTTGAACAGAGTGTATAAATTTCTAACACCTGCGACGCATACATGTATACCATGCGCCGAGCACTACTGCTATGAGCCACAAGTGATTGCAGTATCTCTTATTGTGACGTACATGACGAGTATATTATGTTAGATACGTAAAGGTCAATCATTAATTGACAAAAGCAATCATCCATGGATTTCACGTAATAATGGAGAACCATACAAATTTTGGTGTCTACCACACAAACGAGATGACCTGGAGAGCACCCATACCTACGCGGCTAGTTAGTTAGGTATGGTCAAACTTGGGGGAATTCGCCAAGAAATTATTTGCAATTGAGAAATTTCCTGAGTCACGGCCAGTTCTGTACCACATCCACTTTCTTTCTGATGACTACAAAAGAAGGTGTGATAGCATAGTGCTTCATTCTAGGCAAAAATGCATTTACCAGCTTGTGGGCATCATGAACTATGTTACTGCTTCTATATGCATCCAGCCATGCATTATCCAGCTTGCTCAAAGGTGTTGCTATATATATGCTCAGTGTAAGGAGTCCTTCGACGCTCAATAAATGCAATGACGGTGGCGGCAGTCGTGTCACGAATATCGAGTTACGCAGATTTCTGCAAATTATGAGGGAATATGAGAGCTGTTAAGTATGAGTGCTGTTAAGTATGAGTGCTTAATCTCACAACCACGGAACACGCACGTTCGACAAACATGTCGAAATGTTCATTGACAGCGACACAAATATATAAGAAAAAGCTGGCACCATTTCGCCAATTGCTAAACAAAATACTATTGAACTACAAGAAAATGCACGCATGCAACCATACCTGGCTGTCGACATCAAGTACACGAACGACTGTGTTATAGGTACTCAAGGCTCCCGTTTGCGTCGAGACCGCATAGTGAGCAAGGCGAAGGTACTTATTCCTGTGAGTATCTTGTTTTCTCCAGCCTCCTACCATTGCCGCTGTCGTACAGCTGGTCAGAAACAATATAGTCGTCAATGCGTGAGTGACCGATAATGCACGCGCGATGTTATTTACTCCCATTACGGCTGCCGGTTTAAACACCGGCTATGGGTTTACGGTTCGCAATCATGTGCTGTTGAAAACATTATTCGTCCTTACTCCTGCCCCAGTAAGGGATGCGTATTACGTAGCGAAACCGCGTTTCTTTACTCTCTGTGCCTGTTGTGTGTGAGACGTTGCACGCAGCTGCAGTCCTTTGCTGGCCGTCTTCGGAGCGGCCTACATGCGACACAGCTGTGCGCAACAAGTAAGCGGCAGATGTGTATGACAGCTGGCATCGCCCAAGGGACACTGTTTGAAAATACGGATGACTTTTTCGAACGAACGTAAAAAGCGTCGGCCGTTTGTCTCTCATGCAAACATAAGTATGAGTGATTTTTCGTTATGGTAGTCGGATCGGTAATGGCCACAGCGGGGTTAACAGTAGAGTATTAGAAAAAATGCGGCGCAAGAAACACAATGGACAAAGGAATGGGTGTCTGGCCGGCATTTCATCCGCTCCCTCTGTTGGTAGTCTTCCTATCTGAGTTTACTAAGAATGCTAGTTCTACTAACACCGGCACCATCCGCATGAACTTTAGTTGGAGTTAGAGGAATAACACAACGCCGCGTAGCAACGGCACTGTCGCATGCCGGTGGCCATGGCTGAGGACATAGTGACGTTGCGGCAGCACCACGAAGGTTCATCGGTTCCAAAAGAACATTATCTCTGGATCGGGTGCAGCCCAGGATAAGAAGTGGTCGAGCGCGCAAGTTGTACATTTGTTTAAATGATGCTGGAGAGTGGCGGGGCTGATGCCACGACCCATGTTTCTGGGCTTCGAAGATGTGCTGAGCAGTCTCGTATATTAGCGCAACAGTATGCATATTGCAACGGAACGCCAGTGATTCGGGACCATGGACGACATTGCCTATACTGCGCTCGAAAGTGACAAGCGCACTTGAGAGCGCAGGAGGCATAAATATGGGTTTGTGTAAGTCACCAGGAGTGACAAAAGTAGTTTGGCGCCAGTTGCCTCAACCATCACAGCGTGCCAGAGACCCGAGCGCTGTTGTGAGTACAGAAACACTCGGCGCCTTATAAGCATCGGAGACCATCATGTATTTGATTTACGAAGCAGACACCTGTAAGGGCGATAGTGCCCAGTCTGCAGTACTCGAGGCAAGTGCACATTGTGACATCTTTCTTTATTACGCAGAAGCGACACTAAAGCAAGTATGAAATTGACCAAGGTTAAAAGATTAGCTTTGCGTGATAATCAATTTGCCATACCTGGCGAGAACAGAGCAGTTTTGACCGAGAAAAAGACTGAATTGAGAAATGAGTGGCGCCATCTGTCACGTCCATTGGGTTCCCTTTTGAAATGACCACCAGCTCATCTATGTTTAACATTCGACTGCTGCTCCAGGTTACAAATGAACAATGCACTGAGCAAGCCTTGACAATAAATAAACGCGCAGTAGCCACAGTTCTTACTACATATATACAGCCGTTTAACATAGTGAACTGTAGCTATGGCAGCCGAGATCACAGAGTCAAGTTCTTGATTGATTGATTTACGGGATTTAACGTTCCAAAACCAGCTCTGACTGTGAGAGACGCCGTAGTGGAGGTCTCCGGAAATTCCGACCACCTGGGGTTCTTTAACGTGCACTGAGATCACACAGCACACGGGGCTTAACATAAAACGCCAAGTTCTCTCTTCGGTGTGAACGATTCAAATTGAGCTACCACACCAGAAACAGTCAAGTTTTCGGCTGAAAATATGCTGTTTTTTATACAAGCAGAAGGTTGTGATAGACGGCAACGCAAGTGTAAGAGGTTCGTGGGCCCAGGCACACAGAGAAAAAGGGGACGAGTCGTAGACAAGGACAAAACATTTACCACAGAACAGTTACCGACCCATAAACAAGCATTAGGGGCGCGTCCTTCATATCTAAACTGTTCGTGGCGTACAAACTGTCCCTTTCCGTCTCAGCTTTCCCGCCCTACGTTCACGTAAGGCTCATCAATGCGTTCGTGCTCTGCCACTTTGCCTACACCGTTGCCATGCACAACTGGGTCAGGTCCGAGTGGGACAAGCTTGACGTTTTTATCAGGAAGATCGTCAAGAAAGCATTGGGGCTTCCCGTACGCACGCACACTAATAACCTACTCGCGCTCGGTGTGCACAACTCTGCGGCCGAGATAGCGGAAGCGGAACAACGCTCTCAGCTGGCTAGATTATCCACCACGACGACCGGTCGGCACATACTTGACGAAATCGGTTTAAACCCAATGCAGGTGGAAACAAATAGCGCGCGTATACCAAAACATGTACAAGAAAACGTCACTGTTGCCCCCATCCCCCGCAACACTCACCCTGTACACAACGAGGGACGCCGTCGGGCGAGGGCGACGGCTCTGCTGAAGCAACTGGGAAAGGGTGGCACAAGTGCAAGTTTCGTCGACGCTGCAGCATATCGCGGTGGTAAAAAGTTCACAGCGGTGGTCGTTGACCAGAGCGGCTCGACTACGAACTGCGCCACTGTACGCACAACGAACCCGCAGGTGGCCGAACAAGTGGCCATTGCACTCGCTCTCCTAAATAGTCGGTGCGACGAAGTGTACAGCGACTCAAAGACGGCAGTCAGAGCCTTCCAAAAGGGCTGCATATCAACACAGGCCGCCAGGATCCTGAACAGCTCCACTAGCGATGGGATCGTCCCTCACACCATATACTGGTTCCCAGCCCACGTCGGCTCAGTACAGGGCGTTGTCCTGAACCCGAACGAGTCGGCCCACACAGCAGCGCGCGCGCTCACCGACCGCGCTGCTCTCGACATGGGCGACGGCTCCAGCGCCGACGACGCGGGACATAAAGACACTCCAACCACACATAACGAGATTACCAAGTATTACTATATGGCGAGACGGGCTTTCCCGATCCCGCATTCGAAACTCAATAGAGCACAGGCAGTTTCGTTGCGCTTACTTCAAACCCACTCGTACCCGTCGCTAGCATACTTAAATGAAATTTATCCACACAAATTCCCCGACGCCGCCTGCATCGCTTGCGGGCAGGCCGCTACATTAGCACACATGCTCTGGGAGTGCGGGTTGCTCGGCCCGACTTACAGCAAGGCCGAATGGGATGCGCTTCTGCGCAGCCCACACCTTGAAGACCAAATCCTGGCCGTCCAGTGTGCCCGCGACAGGGCCGTTAGGCTAGACCTGCCGGTCCCCACGTGGGAGTAGCCAGGTGGCGCGAGGCAACCTCAGCGTCTGCATTGGACTCTAATAAAGTTGTTCTCTCTCTCTCACGCACGTGTACCACTCGCGATGTTCACTCCTGTGATCGTGCGACGTCGGTGCGGTGTCGCCACGATGCCGCCGTGGCTGCAGCGCCAACAGCCACGATACTGACGATACTGACGATACTGACGATACTGACGATACAGGACGATACAGGACGATACATGACGATACAGGACGATACAGGACGATACAGGACGATACAGGACGATACTGACGGGGCCCATCGACTACGTCGATGGGCCCCGTCAGTATCGTCCTGGACGTAAGGCAAGGCCATGTGAGAGCCGGCGACCCGCGGACCAAAAAATCCACAGCATATCCACGGAGTGAATGATGATGAGTGGGCGAAGCTCGGGAGGTTCATCGTAGATTGTGCCGAGTTCCGGATCAATTTAGTTAACGCGCAAGATCCAGTGCATATATATATATATATATATATATATATATATATATATATATGGGTTGCCGGTAAACGCTTCTCCAACGCGAGCAGTCGGTGTTTCTCAATCAAGAAACTCGCTAGGAGACGCTGCCTGCGCCAACGTTGTCTCTCGCGGGTGAGGGCGCGTTCTCCTTCTTTGCGAGCTGGTACAGCGTTCCTCTAAGAAAGTGCGTTTCCATAGCCAACGCGCGCCTTTCGCTCTCTCTCTGTCTCTCTCTCTCACAAGACAGCAGAGGCACGCGCCCGGAGGCACGCGCCGAGGGTGAGCGCGTGCCGGGAGGCACGCGGGTTACGCCTGACGACTGACGCGTGTCAAGGTAAGACTAAGAGGAGCTTCGCCCCTAATAGTCGCCGGTAGCTCAACGGCCTAACCTGTGGCCACGAGAACACGCTCCGCTGGTAGCTGCCGGAGCAGTAGGAAGAGCCGCAATGGACCGGTAGCCGTGCCAGTCGCTCCCCGAGAACAGGACCGCACCCGAGAACAGTCAGGAACCGCAAGAGACCGCAGCCGTCGTTCACTGAGAACAGCTAAAACGTCTCGGTTGCGAGCTGGCTGGCCTGTCTAGCTTCTCGCGCTTGACGAGCCTAGCACCTTCACGAGCGGCTCCGCCGCACACAACATACACGTCTTATCCCTCTCCTTCTAAGTGCGTTGCATTGTTGGGGCCGCCACCCGTCACAGGAAGTAAGAAAATCAATGTAGGCGTAGTTAATATTTTCCAGTGTTGTACGGAACGTCGTTCCAAGGAACGACGTTCCTGAAACGAGTTCCTTTTGGAAGAAACGAAGGAACGCCATCGTTACTTTTAGAGGCGAAACTCCTTAAGGTTTGGGTCTGTACGTCCGTTGTAGTAGCGCGTTACCTACTAGGAACGCGCTACTAGGAGGGCGCGTGGGGGAAGCGCGCTCTCGGCGCGTGCCTCCCGGCGCGCGAGCTCTCTCGCTCTTCCACCTGCTGTCTTGTGAGAGAGATAGGATGATAGGAAACCCAGCAATCCTCCACCAATTGTGACAAGGAAGTTCAACCCAACCGCAGTTTTGGATGACGAGGTCGGCACCGACAGGCAGACACGATGGCGTCTAGGCTTAACTAGCTAGAGCAGCAAGTCACGTTCAGCTCACGCCCCACTAGTGCAGCATTGGCGATCTGGCTTCTTCACTACAATATATATAAATCCCAAAGAAAAGCAAATCCGATAAATGCTTCCGAAGCGCGGAATCGAACCAGGAACCTATCGCTCCGCAGCGCGTGGCGCTAACCTCTACGCCACAAAGAGCAGATCCTTCAGAGCGCGAACGGCTAGCCTTATAAACACACCCTTTACCGCTGGCAGGACTCAGAGACGGCAGGAGCTTATAAGGGTTTCTTCATTACCAGCGAGATGGCGCGAGAAGCGCAGCGGGCGCATTTGAAAGTCGCAAGCCAGCTCACTCGCTTCTTCTAATATTTGCGCAGGGCCTTGCCCTTCCGCTGTCTGCTAGCGCGGTTGTCTCGTGGTGAGACAGCCGCGCTAGCAGACAGGAAGAGGGATGTTTCGAGCTTTTACCGTGATGTCCGCGCTGATGTTACGGGAGCGTACGAAAGACACTTGAGCTCAAGGGATGCCGCTAAACGAACAAACAGAAGATGAGCGCGAACTATCAAGTGTCACAGCTCGACACTTGAAGCACGCTAGTTCCCTTCGCTGCTTCGGCCGCCTTTGCAAGAGGAGCGCTGTTCAAACTGAGAGTATCCGTTGTGACAGCTTATTCGTGCTCGTTCGATGTATATGTGTGCGTTCGTTTCCTGCGTGCTTCGCTTGATAGTTCGCGCTCATCTTCTGTTTGTTCATTGAGCCGCCTCCCCTAGCTTTGTATGTGTAGATTTGTGACACACAACGTGTAAAGCCCTTCGTACCAGCACGCGCTGCCCACGGGAGGCGCTCACTTAGCAAGTGCATGTTTGCTAGAATTAATATTGTTCCTGAAGCTGAGAGCCTCACTTCGTATAGCATTACAGTTTCTTGCTATTGCATTCATTGCTTCGCCCTTGCGGCGAAACTGTGACTTTTTAATAAAAAATACAGTTTCATTAATACGCCACCAAAGAGCTAGCTTCACGGGAATAGCCAAACACTTTAACGCACCGCATATGGTCTACTTTACTGGACTACCCCATTTGCTGTATAACAATGCCCTGTCAACCATGCTTGTGTGTTGTGAGTTATTTTTGGTTGGCGTCCCGTCGAATTACGCATGCGAGGCTATTTATTTGCTTCTTTATTTCTTGCTCCATAACAGCATTTCGCCTTTTCATGAACGTCGGTGTGCCTACGAAATGAGCAGGTAATTCATGCTTATTCCTAATGCCTCGAAGAAGAGAAGGAAACAGTCCCGATTTATTTAATTCGGCGGTAAAACCACAAAATAGCATTATTAAAATTTCTCACATCGACATACACTCAGCACAGCTTAAATTAACAACAAAAATACAGTGCATCACAAATACTTTAAAGTGATGAGAACTAAGTAAAAGCAGCACATCCGGAACTGCCAAATAGTTAAATAAAATGCTACAAAGGCTACCGAATTTGAGCAAAATTGTTTAGGATCGGGAATACTGACCATATCGGGGAATCCTGTTCCAGTATTTGCGCGCAATGGCAAGGGTCAGGCACAGGCCATTATATACTATCCTAAATCAGGTCTATTACTATCTTTTAGTGTCAGATGCATCGCTGTTATATGCATGCGTACATGTGAGTACGAATTTGCACATCAGAGGCGCAGTACCCTGGCTACGCTTCTTAAGACTTAAGTGGAAAGTGCATGTGTGTCGCACTTGTAATAGACTAGCGCCAAAGTTGCAGTGCAGTTGTTCGTAGTATGTTCAGTGCTCCTTGAAAATACTTGTCTAGGAGCGTTTCTTTATATATTTCTTTGTCTACGGATGTGATGCTTCTGGTGACGTTCAAATTCGTAAAATATACATAGGTCGAAGCGAGACAAATGTTAACTTTATTTTGCCTCAGGATTAATTTTCACTTTCACTCTTAGAAATCAAATGTAACATTAATGTAACGGTACGTTCCAATTTTCGAAATGTAACTGGAACACGTTCCTTTTTTATTAAAGGAACTTGTAACGGGAACTCATTACAAAATTGTGAAGGAACGAAGAACGAGTTTCCGTTCCTGTTTTGGAGGAACGTGTACAACACTGATATTTTCCTTTCGTGTCTCTTTTAGAACGCCGCGCTATTTCATTTAACGAACTGGATCTGCACAAACATCTCACTTCTCAGCGAGGAGCGGGTCCCGGCTTTATGAGTAACGCTGACCTTCTTCACTGCAGCACGAAAAAAAAAAAAAAAAGACATGACCCACTCAAACTCATCCGCTTCCCACTCAACCATGCGTAGGTCCTTAAAAAGGCTTTGCGCAAGGCGGAACAGGAACAACACCCATCCGCGAAACGACTGACTATGGTGTGCCGGAAATTATCACTGCGCAAATTCGCGCTCTGGAACCTTGGCCTCCAACTCTGGAGTGCACCGCCCTATCCTTATTTAGTTCAGCTTTATTGGGGCTATCAACACTGATAATCCATTATTTATTGCTGCAGCCTTTTGAGGCCTTGATACCAGTTCATAGTGAAACTTACCTACATGCAGTGCACCTAATACTCATTTATTTCCGCATGAATATGTGCGCTTCAAGGACACCAATTGCTATAGCTAATTCGTAGCGCTGGAGTTTTATTTAAATGCTATTCAGTGCTGTTGCAAAGCATCGGTAGTAAAAAAATCAATAGAAAGGATAAAGCAATGCCTATAAGGTGTATCCTAATTTTTTACTGATCTATTCCACGTAAGTGTAGACGCCGTGGCTGTGTGTCCCTCGCTATACCCTCACAAGGGCTTCACAGCACCCCAAATCTCTTTCCAGTCTTCCACATTCTCTTTATTTATAGATCTTCGAAATAGGACCGTGTGTGAACCATACCGAATCGCTAAAAAGTTAAAAAAGGGGTTTCACTAGTGAACAGAATTTACAGCCTGACCTACCGATACTCTAGAAATTGACATTAGTATGCCTCGCCAAATGCTTGCAAGATCAATCGTTGGATTAACATGTTGAGCAGAGGAGTCGCTCGTGAATGCATCAGAACTTCTAGAATATGGCTGTGTTCTGATGCAATATCTCTTAAGTATACAACAAGGAAAATGAGCATGGTGAGATATGAGCGAAATTCTTTTATTATCTCATGCCTTTTAACATGAGCAAACATAAAAAAAGGAATGTCAGTTGATTCTTGCTGGTCTCAAACTGGCTTCTTCATTTTCGAGACAGATATTGCCATGTCGCTGTCAGTGTCCTAAGGAACACGACATCGTCTGCCCGGCTGAGTGGTCTACCCGGCAATTATTATCCTGTAAAATATAATGAAATATAGAATAAACTGCAATCATGCAGCATTTCTTTAGTATAGTCATAAAGCAACAAAGCTGTGAAGAAGACTAGTCGGGGCATCTTTGAAATAGTTACGAAAGGATTAGTGCGCTGCTCGCAGCATAATTTATGGAAAATTTGTTTACATTAAGACAGCTAGAAATGGCTCGCTTTCATCTAAGTAAATGTATAGAAAGGGACAATCTTCGCGGATCAGCGGGCTAATATCATGAAAGTGTGACAATATGGGCAAGTTGTGCTCTTGCAGAGTACGTAGGTATAACTTTACATGCCTCACTGCGGGCGTCATCTGCACGTATATGCACGAGCCCAAGCGCTGCCAAAGGCGCCAGTTAAATTTGTTATCGGGAGGACAAATTGAGTTGCACTCCTGTTTCTGCTAACAGTCAGTTGAATACCACAAAGAGAGCACATGCCTGCACTATACAAAAATGTGATATTTACGTACTTTGCTTCCTTGATTCTCGGTGAAATGTCGTCTATGTAACAATTATTCTTGCACTACGTCCATTTGCGGAGGTACCCTATAAACAAAGAATATGCCTTTTCCCAAACTAACCACCGAAGTCGTAAACGTAACTTGAGTTCAAGCCGATACTTAATTTCAGCAAGTGCGGCTAAGCTAGCGCCCGACTTGGACGTGGTTAAATCAGCACTGCAT